>LUCH01003599.1:32023-66924 GCA_013368495.1 Paragonimus heterotremus | reverse complement strand
CCGCGATATCAGTAGTATATTACGATCGCTGAACTCCACTGCACAAGTTGCGACCAATGGCTGATTCCTAATTCACGCCCATTTGAGTTCAAGTGTAATTGTCAATCGTAGTCCACATATCTGTGAAGTACATCCTAGGTGGAATAAAAAGAAAATGATCAACCTATTACCTTTCCAATTAGTAATGCAGCTGCGATCTCGAAAAGCCTCGTGGTTACGCACAATAGATGAATGAAATGACAACCCGGCAGCTGACAGGAGCGCACAACATACAATCCAACTGAAAGTTTCCGGCCTACCAAACGAGCACGATAAACAAATCGGTCGACAAACTCTATTACATCTCAGGTTCCATAGATTTCCACACAAGTGTGATCATCCTTACGTTGAGATACTAACATTCCACTGGGCAAGCAGATTTCAGGCGCACCCCAAAGTGGTTGCGTGCACAACGTGAGAACGTTAGCGTATGTCTTGCGTAGGCACCAGCGAAACCAAAATACATCTAAAGCCAAACCCATTCGCTCACCTATTTTTATTTGAAAATAATTCATGTTGACGGTTCGATGGCCTTGATACTCAGGTGAACAGCCGACGTGGATATGGCGAGATAGCCGTGGTAACATGTTCCTGATAGCTGCTGTCTAGTTTGTTTACGTATAAATGTGATTCTGAATAATTGAATTGTTTCAAACTTTCGAATAACCCTCATGAATTAAATATTCGAAGTGCTGAAACAATCCAGAGACCCCATCGTGCTTAAGCAGCTGAGTGGCTGCTTCGAACAGAGAATGAAACCTGAGCAGACGTCTGTCCATAGTCCGATGCTCAAAGAATGCGATACTTCTAGACACTATCTAGAATATTTCTGAAAGGTCATGCTGCTAATTGTCATCCAGTCTACGATAAACACGCTGAATGAATAAACCGGAAACGGCCACCGAAATGAATGATGGGCTGACACACTTTTTTTCCAAAAAGAGTCGCATCAATAGAACTGCTCGCTAATGAACGTGTTAAATTTGGCGAATATGTACGACATCCTTCGGGCAGGCAAACGGGTTCTGAAGCCACACAAATTCAAAATCAACTTGAATTCTATAAATATGATATCACAGTTTCCACACGATCCAGAAAGGTTTGCCCACGATTTTGTTACGATACATTTGTCGAAACCACTGTTAGATGATCTATCACTCGGTCTCAGGTTTTCCTGACCCAACTGTAAAATGTGGCAGCTTAATTCAGTAGTCCAGTTGTGAAATTTTCAATCGGTTAGAAACTCTTGTCCCGTCTCGAACAGTGGTTTGACGAAACAACAGTTCCGGGAATTGGCAGCGACCGATGTTAATTTATTCCCAAAACGCGATAACGGAACAAGATGGACAGAAAATGATTGATAGCTTAAGTGACCTGGCTAAGATCAACTGTGTGACCAAAAGGGGCAACATTTCTAAGACCGTAGAAATCGAAAACAGTATGGTTTGACAGTTTATTCAGTCTTCAACCGATAACTGTCAAGTAGAATCAGAACACTGAGATTATAAAATCTCCTGAATGTCAGCAATTAAGATTGGTCATTGCACCCGATTTTCAAAATGTGCAACTCGCCATAGCGCTAGTCCGCATGGCGGTTAATCATATGACTCCTGAAATCCACTTCAGGTGCAATTCTGCCGTGTGCTGTAGACTCAGGGCGTCAAGTCTCAACAGAAACGGTTATCCAACCTACCTACCCCTGGGCTCGTCGTCATTCCAAGGGAGACAGGTGTCGTATTCTGGTCATCAAGGAAGCGGTCGAAGTTCGGTTACATAATTCACAACCGTACTCTCCGAAAGAGTTTCCCGAGGTCCTGCGGTCACCATGCTCCCTTACTCTACTAGTAATTCCGGAGGTCAGTTTGGGTACTCAGTCGTTCTCCAATTCAAAGCCATTTGAAGTAATTATGTGGCATACTGCCTCTACTTTTGCTTGCTTAACAACTACGATCATAGAAATGTCATGTAATCAGCTAACTTATGTACGATCAAAAAAGAACTGGCCACCAAACTCCCTTTTAACTCAGAACTCTATCCATCTTTTCTCCATGCATGTCCCTTATAAACAGGGTACTTGTTTAATATGTGTTCTGATTACAGGGACTATTTGCAGATCAACTTTAGACGAGTTAAATCATTTGATTTGGTTATCAAAACCTCAATTTTGTTCACATTATGACTTGGGGAAATGTCGACTGCAACATTATTTCTCATATACTCGTGTTATTTCAAAAAACTCATTTTTGAGCATTACTCAAAAACGAGTATGACTTAGTGTTTTGAGGTGATGATTTCTTCAGGCTTATTTTGAGATCAGTGTTGCAGCTACCTCAAAAGAATGTGGATCGGAGTTCAAATACAAATCACTGAAATCCCTGACACAAACAAAATTTGAACCTACTGCCTACTTTTAAAAATGGCTTATTGAAAAGTGAGGGTTGTGACCAAATCTATCCGTAGAATCGGTACGCAACTGCATACTCTCCATATTCATTGCAAGACATTTGCCGACAGCAGATCACAGCATCAGTGTTGTATTTCGTTTAAGATTCTGATGAATGCCCACAACCCACAAATTCTCAAGTGTGTGGAGGCTTTGTTGACAGCTGTCGGAAACCGGTTTCTACGCATAAAAATAACTGACTGTAATTCTCTTTTTGCCCTGGGTTTAGTCGTGTGTATTGCTCATTGTCCAACACAATTGGTGCTGTTGACCATTTCACTTAAGTGTTTTTCTTTCACGTTAGTCACACGTTTACGAGGCTATAACAAAACTATGCGAAATGGATTCAATTAACAATTTGTGTCTTTGGACTATTGTATTCAAATGGCTCAAAGGGACTAAGTTTGAAAGTCATGAATTGTCTAGGATCGTGAAGCAAAGCAGTATCCCGCCCGTCACATGTGATCCAGTATTTACGTGGAAGCAAAAGCTTTGTGGTTAAAAGACATGAAGCATCAACATAAACCGCTCGATTGATGAGACACTTGAGCATAGGGATACTATGTTACTAAGGTAAAACACAGATAAGGAGTGCCCGGCATAAATCATAGTTCTTTTGGCTGAATGTTCCAACTAACGTGGGTGTGGATTTACGGCACGGTTGTCGTCATTTCGAATTATCCCTCTGTTCTTTCCACTTGAAGAGCCCGAGCAACGAATAAAAAGTGGTATTGGAGTGGAAATCTGCAAGTGACCTCTGAAGAGTACGCACACCATTTTAATTCAATTGCCCGTGGGAAATGGCAACCGACTGCGTCTGAGAGTATGCGTCACAAAATCAGTACTACTGTTGGCAAGAGCTCTACTGGACATGATTATGACCAGTATGGGCAAACAAACATCGATTCTCGAAGAAGCTTATAGCAAAGGCCAGACATTTGGCGAACTGAAAGATTGCACAGTGGGCAAACGTAGTGCACGTTTGTCTACACAAAACCAACGGGAAGATTAACAACCACAGCGAAGGGCGATTAAATTCAATTCATATATTACGGATCATTTTGGATTTGACTGTCAACTGTTTGATCGATAGAGGTGAGTTATTTGAATAAGACCAAATATGTTAACCAAACGGAATGCAGGATCATGTATGACACTGACAAGCGGTCAAAGATGTGAAGAATGTGGACTGGGAATTACCCACAACTGGTAGCAACTTTTGTAGACAAAGAAACTTTTCATCCAGTCCTAAGTGTGAGTTTCAATTTCGTTATTGCTGCTCATTACTATTTCTGTGATAATTCCGTTTGTGTCATTTTCTTGACTTCTAAGAGGGGGTGAGGAAACGACATCTCAGTAGATGTTTTGAGAAACGTTCTCAAAGTTGACCTGCCTTAAACCTAGCCGAACTACAATACGTTGTTTTCTTTCAGAACAGAGTGGCTCACAGTTTTAACATACAGCAAACGGTGACGGTTGTATATCAGTTACATTAGGGATTCACTAAACCTTGGGATATTTCATCCCAATGAGCTACTTGGATGGGGCAATCACATTACCTGAATTGCGATATGATTGCATTTTACACACTCCCGTCAGTTTGACCAGCAAGAAAATCAGGCTAGCGAGTTTTGAGCGATGCAGATTGTATGAATCATCAACGCACCACAATAACCAATACATTTGTAATGCTACCTAAAAAGTGTTACTTACTTGTCTTGCTAGTCCTTAGTTTACAACTAGTGAGTAAGGGATTAGTAATACCAGTACATCACTTTACTGAAACCTGACAATGACATGCGTTACTCAACTAACCATTGGACGCACCGTACCCGTATCAACGTTTTGTATTGGTTTCTGTTGTCGAAGTACTATTGTTCGTTATCTATTCATATAAAATATATCAAGTAAGCATAACGCGAATCAACCTATGGGGACGTGGGTGCTCAAGCTAAAGTGTGTATTCGACCTCTTTATACATAACTTCAAGGTTTGGATGGCAAAGAGATAGTCGGTCCATGTTACGGGTTTAGCCTCACTTGAAGTCCAAACGTTTTACAATGGAGTATATTCTAAATCGCGGAATCTGACACATTATCTATCGGCAATGTAAACTCACTGTTCAGTAATGGTGTTGATAAACTCCAGTTTTGGGTACGACAGTATGACCGTGGTAATGTACTTGTCAGAAACAACTTGACACAGTATGTTATGTGCTTACTCATATCCAAATTTGAGGTATCCTGGGATCCACTGGGTTGGCAGAACGTGTTGGGAGAAGAAGCACGCGCGACAGCACAGATTCAGTAGTAGCTTGGTATTGTTTAACCGATTACCTGATAAAGTCTTACAATAGTGATTTTGCCATTCAACCGACCGGATCCTCACGGTTTTCAATTACTGATGAGTAGTCGAGAATTAAGTTAATTTCATGTTGAACATCACTCACAACTGATTGCAGCTATCGCATTCTCATAGACTATCCAGTCGGCCCCTTTCGAAAAGAAGCACTAGACTCGAGTTTCGCTCTCGTTAGAGCTCGTCAGTAGTGTATATCCTCGCCACTGCCGGGACTAGTGCAGTGAAGATGAGCGATCGTATTATACTACTCACACCGTTACCGTTCAGTAGTAGGACCAGAGCACATATTTTGATATCATACAGGCCACAGGAAAAGTGCGGAAGAGAACATCATGGTGCAGCATCGCCCATAATGGTTCCTGCTACTTAAAGGAACTGAGTATTGACGTCTGCGGCACCCGAGATGGTCTGGGGCCGAACACCGCGTGCAAATGAGTGGTTTTGTATCTGGTCTTGTTTAAACGCTTAACCCATGTGTTATTTTGTCGAATAAACAACCCTTGTGCCATCCGCATCCTTGGATCGCAACACTAAAACCACGGCCACGCTGTTCATGAGGCAACCGTGTTTACCACTGCGCCATTGAACTCACTATGGGCACGATCAAATTATCACATGTGATTGCTCAAACACTTTCGCTCGTGAGTAATGATCAGGTTGCTTGATCATCTCGATAGGAAACACGGTGACTATCCTGTTAACCACAATCGATAATTCCGCGGTTAGGACTTCCAGGACAGGTCAAAATCTCCCATTTCATTAAACCTGACAGGCGATACTTTTTCATCTGAAGAACACTTCAAATACAAGGATGTTTTGGTCAGAATTAGTCTATGTGCCAATTCGTGTAGACCAAGTTGATGGGATTTAATATTTTTCTTTCTTTTTAACCACCTGAGTCAGTTAATTTGAAGGACAGACTGGCGAGGGTTCGGTGGTCAAAAACGGAGCGACATACATTCAGTAAAATTATACTTATTGCATAGGGCGGTTACACTGTACATCCGTGCAGTCTAATTCATGTGTACGGAAGCACTTAATATGCCCCAGTGTTTCTGTTAATAAGTGAACTGGTAACAGCTTTATGTTATTAAACTTTACTAGCGATGAACAACTGTAATTTCAGTTGATGGGTTTAACTAACTTAACACAAGTATTGAAATAAGCCTTCTTCGTTACAAGTTAAAAACAAAAAGACAAAATTAACACCATTTCCGCCTACGGTTGCTTGTTGCCGATGACTGGTATAAAGAATTTCAAACCACAAATCAAAAGCGAGATGATCACAGTTCAACTGCCAGCAATTTCTTCATCTCACAGCAATACCTAAGTATATCAGTATGTGTACCTCTTGTCCTTGAAAAAGAAGTTATGCAGGATGTATCTTTAAAGATGAACAACGTTATTTTGAACACATTTTTGACAATCCTTCCTCAAAAGCACTTGTACGGATGTCCACTAGAATTAATGTGTGAATTAATCCACTTTGTACGATTTCTGATTAATTAGTGGTTTTACAACAGTCATACAGATGATAAAATTTGGACCAGTAAAGTGGACGGCGCTTCAGGTCTTCTACTGTTCGTCGTTTGTATGCTTCAAAACCAGTGGTTTTGTACACAGTAATCCGCATCCCTAAGTAAGTAGACAGTGTCTCAGTTAATCAAAGTGTCTACGATTTATGAGTTGAAACGTCCGTGCGGAACACTGTACTGATCGAAGTGTGCGTCCTCTGAGAGTTAAGATTGATCTACCACCTACCAAAATGAGTGCAAAGCACAGTTATTAGGTAGCATAACAGTGGAAAGAAAGCGAAAAATATCCAGAAGCACTGATCGCGATGAATCATGTGAACACATAGCACGCGGTTAAACACTTTTCAGGTTCCGTTCGCATAACAACATTATTCTATGTAATGGTAGACACATGATACCACAAATAGAAACTAGCATCAAGCTGTGTGACCGCAAAAACAAGTGAGGAGGACATGGAAGCTTATCTTATAGAAACTGGGTTGTGACCTGTTGTAATGGTATAAACTGTGTCTAAACTGTTTGCGGCAATCACCTGTAGAGATGCAGTGAAATTTGCTTAAGCATAAATCAAGTAACTTCAGCTTTTTTCATTCGGATTAGGGAACAGTCTAAATTCGTAAAATAAATTTGCGTTGATTGAAAACGTAGAAGACAGAAACATCGGAAGACAATCCGAAGCATCTCCCTGCAACTTTCCGTGGTAAGTCATTCGATTTCTCTTCGCAGTCCGACTTGTTAATGATGCACTAGTCAGTTGAAAGTAAACCACAACTGAAAACAGAAAAAAAACATTCTCACATGTACAACCAGTGTAGTTGACGAAATGAACAAGTGACCAATTACACGAGGTCAGTTTCACAATGTTGCAGTGTCATTTTGGTGTAGGGATATCAGACAAATGTTAACCAATATATCATCCCACCAGTTAGAAAGGTACAAGTGAGCAAAAAAGGATTTAAACAGAGATAAAAGCTGAAAGGGTTGTGTTCTGCAGGATATTCGGATAACATCTTACAGAAGGGATTAGGGTACACTCAGTCAATAAACTAACGTCGATAGGGTTAAGACATCTCAGGTCACTGATTTATTTTGTATACTTTGAAAGCTGGAATATTAGAAAACAAGACCACTGCCTATTGACATATACTATAGAAAGTCGGAATATATTATATACAATAGATGAAATAAAAAGGACCTGGGGTATCGAACCTATTCGTTATTGTCAATTATGTTAGAGCTACGAGTGGCATTTGTACTCTTTTTGTTTCCTAATTTTGTATGTACTTAAACATTTGTTTGTACGAGTAGAGATACCGACAACTACCCCGCGCATTCGAACGTACGACCCCGCTGCCTGCACGCTTGTCGCTCAGCTCCGTTATCGCTTCGTATTTGTATCCGTTTATTCTTGCGTTGACTTCGTAAGTCAACAATACATTCTTTGTCTACTCGCTGTATTACTCCCAACCGGTTGTCATCGGTTCGCTCGATCCTACACTGGCGAGATTAGAAATTTAAAGACATGCAGTCGCAGTGACAGAAAGATCCACACTATTGTACCCTCAGTCGTTCGAGATTACCTTCTTTTCTGACTCAGTGAAAACCCATTGAAGACTGATGCACAGAAAGTTGCAGAGATAGTGTTACACAGCTGGACAAAAATTGAAGCAGACCTAGTGTTGTGATCCAAGAACGCGGATGGCACAACGGTTGTTTATTCGACAAAGCAATACATGGGTTAAGCATTTAAACAAAACCAGACACGAAACCACTCATTTGCACTTGGAATACGGCCCCAAACTGTCTCGGACGCCCCAGACGTCAATGCTCAATTCCCTTAAGTAGGAGGGACCATCATGGGCGATGCTGCACCCTGATATTCCCCTCCGCATTCTTCCTGTGGCCTGTACGATGTCAAAATATGTGCTCTGGTCCTACTACTGAACGGCAACGGTGTGAGTAGTATAATACGATCGCTCAACTCCACTGCACTAGAACTAGGGATTAAGGGTCACTTCCAAAAAGTTTTGATAGCAAACTTTCTGGGTGCTCTCAAATGGATTTTAAAAAATAAAGCCGAGAAATATCAATATAGTTTACTTATACAGTTTTCCGCGAATCCATACTGCCCTGAAACTCGATAACATGTTTCGGTCTCAAGTAAGGATTCCAACGAAGTGAATGTACTTAATCCAGTTTTCTAAACTCAGTAGTCCAGTCAATACTATAACCTTCACGAAAGAGTGCTCAAATTTAAGTTTGGCTCTCCAATTTTAGATATTTGTTAAGCAGTAGTTTGTCTGTAGCAGGACCGAAACCCATAAAAATGCACGCGTTGTCCTTTCTGAATTCGTCTGTGACACACTGGTTGACCGAATAATCCATGAAGAATGTGCTTCTGTGTTGTCCATAATCCAGAGTTACCCAGAGACTTTTGGGTGACAGAATTCAACACACGATCACCAATTGCATTTGACAGTAAATGAGGGTCTAATGATCAATCGGTTTGTCAGTGGTTTGTCACTACCATTGGGAGATCGAATACCTCATGTATGGTTGGTTATTAAGATGGACATCGCCAAAATGTTTTGTAGGAATTATTGCCACCACCGGCGGATGCAATAACCATGGTGAACAAGTAATTCCACATGGAATCTGAGAAAACTCAGTGTCACGACGTGAAAGCTCACAATGGACCTCGCGACTATGAAGAAAACAAAGCAACACCACAAGAATACTGGTAGGCGTTATAAGCAAGAAAGCCGTGAACATTTGAAGCACACCTACCCATAACTGTGCAGTGTCGTTGTAGACAAAACATTTCGTTGCTTCGTTTGCACTTACTGGTGGTATTAGATACGGAGGTGCTTAATGGGGTATCATTCAAGCGTGGGTGAAATTATACAAAATGCGGAAAAGATGCTTGAGTGGTATGAATGCGGCAAGTTTGCAGGCAAACAAAGAAAGACGGAACAGATTTAGCCACGCTTGGTGTTACCGAAAATAACTGGCGGGTACAACAGATTAATCGAGAGTTCGGTCGAGCTAGTCATGCACGTTGATGAGCCTTGTATCCAAACTGTATGAACCACAGGGGTGATTCTTAGTGCACAGACTCACACAGCGCACTACTGTGACCTCGAGAGATGCATGGTCCAAAAAGTATCACATCGTTCTACATCCGTTACCAAGTATGAGAAAATATGCTACGAGTGCACACACTGTTTCTTACGTCTGACGTGTATCCACCTCAATTGACAATGGTCGGGGGTAAGTCTCTATGTTGACGCGTTCTGAACAATGCAGAGACATGAATCTGATCGTCGATTTTGGTTTCACCTCTTGTTAAAGCCCAGGATTGTCTGCCTTTTCCTCGCACAGACCGTTTTCCATTCACCCCATACTATTTGTTAGCGACTGAGTACGCTTTACAACAATACTATACATCGATCAGTAAAAACGCCAGCCAAACCTGTTCTCAAGATTTCTTTTGCAGCTTTAACCTGAATTCAGCTGGAGGCAATACAATTTAATACAATTGAATTTCCAGACACTCCAACAGAAATAATTAAGACACCGGTTAACATCGTGTTTGTAAACATATTTTACGATTTATACACAGACTGGTCCCCAACTATGTCCAGAATGTGAGGTGACTTAAAAGCAGGCTGTCTAACAATACAATATAGCAAAAATTCAACCATACCAACAGCTGCGTGAACGCACTAGTGCAAAATATTGCCGATATTGTTGAACTAGAACCAGATAAATGAACTAATGTTGAGGTTTGCAAACCGCCAAGAAATCAATGTAATTCAAAAAAATCCATCGCCGTTCTAAGCAAAGTAGAAACCAGATAAAAGAAGAGGGCGCGTTTTATTAATAAAACAGAATTGTTATGGGTTGCGACTGTATTTGTTACATGCTTATTTTTTTCTACTTGTAAGCAATCTCTGCTTAAAACTCATAAAAAATTTTCCGTTTCACAACTCCGTGGTTTACCGAAAGCATACAACTCGTGTATTACCATGAAGCTGAACATTGTAATGCATGAAGTTGCATACCATAGCTTAGTCAAATGGATGGTTCACGTACTACTGCACCTCGCATCTGTCGTTACAGGCCTGCCATACGAAACAGTCTATGATCCATCACTACTTTTAATCTATAGTAACTATATACCAATTTACAATTGTCAGCCAATCTGCTCTACGGCGACGAATTGAAAATCCAAATCTTTTGTGATCCTAGCAATGTGCAGGCTGATCTCACAATCCTTGATCTGTACCTTCTGGACTATTAAAGACTTCTCAGAGTTCTCAATCCTTTCCCTTGAGAGCTGATGGGGAAGCTGTTTACTTTTGCAGGTCCAAGAGTACTACGTAGTCAAAATAACAGTTGTTTAAAATGAGACCTCAAATATTTACCAGGCTTTTTTTTCTTAAATAGTAGACAATGAAGATGGCTGGTCGCCCAACACCGTCAATGCTTCTTCTGAAGTGCACTCTAAATCAATGTTAAACTCTTACCTGCTCAATACGAATCGTTTGTCAACAAAACAGACTCACTTTCCTTGTATCGTGATGCTAACACGTTGACATTATGTTTATGAAGAGCGGTGCTACGCCAGTATTTCTATGAATGACACTGGGAAAAGCTGACGCTCATGTGACGCCACAGAATGAATGGTACTGATCCGGAGAACTGGGGCTTTCAGTCTCGCGTCGCCATCCACTGAATCGTTTATGCTCACAGTCGAGATGTTCTGTGCGTTCACAAGGAAACTTCTGAAATGCTTTGATGCACTGAATAATGAAACACCATAACAAACGCTTTGTTCCCCTGATGATAATCGATTATTCACAGATGTTCCATTGCAGAAAGTGATAGAGTACGAAGGTGATAAATGTTTACCTAACGCTATTCATCTTTCAGTTACATCTGACTAGTAAAATGTTCACTCATACGCTGCACAACGAACATGCCGTTATTTCAGGTTTAGAATTAAATGGGATAGTCATTGGAAGCCCATTCTAAGCTGCCATAGCTGATGCAAACCTGTCTTCTCTACCTAGGGTGGCCGAAGGCTGTGCGACTACTCAGTAACGAAGAATGTCCACTAAGCAGAATAACGTTCAGTAAATTAATGATTTTCACGACTTCAACTTGCAGAGAGGTGCTGGCCATGTGGTAATCGACTAGAGCTAACAGGACTGTTACTGTGTCTCCTGTTGAGGTGATGGGGGCGGTCTGAGCATCGGCAAGCGAATATGGCTAAGCGTTTACGTATGATGTTTCTCTCGTGCCCATTCTGATATCACTGGCGCAGTGGTCAAAACCGTTGTCGAACGAATGCGTGACAGGAGATCTTGTCTTGGTTGCGACAAAGATGTGTACTACTAACGAATTTAACAATAGCCAAACGTAAGTACTTGTTTTGACAGCGGTTGATTAACAAACGTAAGTACTTGATTGACAAACGTAAGTACTTGATTAACAAACGTAAGTACTTGTTTTGACAGCGGTTGATTAACAATTTATGGCAGCTGCAATCGACCACAAGTTGTGTTTAAGTTATACATTAAAAACCATACTACTTACTAATAACTTTTAGGTATGGACAAAACAGCAGCATTTTTCTTGGATTGTCTAGACGCTCAATGTACCACAAGCCAAGACGATTAGGACAACAAATGAATTTAACGAGTTTTGCTCCTGTAGCATAAAAACTTTTACATGTAGAGTGTCTGTAGCATACACTGACAGTAAACTGTGGGCTCAGCAGACACTCCCGCTTGTTGTTCCTTCTGCAAGTGAGTAACTGTAATCTGCTATCAAACAATGGAATAAACTCGCTTCCACAAAAGCAGCAGCTATTGGAGCGCCTGAGAACCCAGTCTATATCAAGCTACCATAGAAAGACGACGTTTCGAAGAAACGGTTTTGTTGGCTCATCAGTGTCACACTGGAGAATCTGTAAAAAGCAAAGTTTGCATTCGTAAACCACGAGGTTGCTTCTATTCCAATCAAAATCTAACTCCGACGTTTAGTACAAGTCATCGCGTCCACCACATCTGTTGCAGCCGATGGAACATTCACATCAGTAGAACGAAAGTAACTCTTAAAATGCTAACTAGAGAGATTATGCTAAAGTAGATGGATTATTCCACCCGTTGGTAGGTAACTTTAATCGAGAACGATACGTCACTTCATCTACTGCAAAGCATTGTTCATCATAAAACACAATGTTCACATCTCATCGTCCTAGTGAAGGGTCATATCTCACAAACTCTGTGTGATGTCAGACTGCCTAGTCGTAGACACCCGCCTCAAAAAACAACTTTCTGTCAACTTTTGTTTACTGTGCGTTTAATCGTGAACTACGTTCACGATTAACATTAGTTAGTGCGTTTCATTTAATTGTCTTCGTTTCGTTTTCATGCCAGTTAGATGTTCGCTACTAGAGAGAACGTGTAAACTGACGTCCTGTAATAATTTACATTAATTTTGGGATGACACATGCTCCAGCCAATTTACATAAATCGATCAGTGCATTACTTTGGTGACTGCTCTATCAACTGTTTCGACTGAGTGTATAGAAAAATCCGGTTGGATAAAATCCAGACATTTCCCAATCATGACAGTTTCAGATTTCCGCTGTGCAAAATACCGACATTTTGCTAGACTGTTGAGATGATAACCCTTCAGAGCATAGGGCAGAACATTATTTTGATGTCCGTTCTCACTAGTATAGCCCGAAAACTGGTTCGCTGTATGAACAGCCTTGGTCAGTTACTCTGAATTGGTTCTTTCGTGGAACAAGTCTGATTGTACACATGACTGCCACTGGATAAAATTTGAGCCGACGTTTAGCACATGATAACCTATATAGATTTTTAGCAAAATAGCTTGAACTTTTCAACCTTTGGCAACGATTGTGAGAACTACTCAGTGATGGGCTATTCTTTAGCTCTTATGCAAAATGTTTCATTCCAACAGGATAGTGAACATACTTTTAGGTGTTTTTTCATTTCTCATTTATCGATATTCTCCTTCTGTTGTCATATTGAGTGCTCTTGAATTTGAATGTAGGAACTTCCTCAACTGTTCCGGTTTGAACCGTAAAAAATACAATTTGAAGAAATGTTTAGTTGTAGGATCCACTAACTGTGGAATTTTCAGCCGACACGATTTAAACGGTTGTCGATTCGAATAACTTCAGCTGGAAGAAATTAAGATGCCTAATTAGTTTGCACCGTTGAAAAAGAGTAACGGGGGTTGTCTAGGTATGCTGTGAAGTGGTGACTTCTAAGCAAGGAAAAAAAACACACTTTCTGAAATTTATACGGACCAGATTTTCCACACAACTTTGTTAATCACAAGAAATAAAAACCCGTTTATTTGGACCTGTATTCGAATACAAAATCCATACAGTTTGAGACTTACGCGGCCTCTTAATCAAATCGATGTAATGACTCCACGTAGCTCTGTCACATCATCAATCGGATCTCGTTCAAAAGCGGCATATGATGCGTCAAAACAGTTGTATTCACATTTTCAATGTGCTGAGGGACATTCGCTTCACGTATATATGCACTCATTCAACCACATTCTATATGTACTCTACTTACTGTTCGACAGTCGTTCTCAATTGCAGAGGGTCCACTTTGTATTCTGATATATGCCTACAGGAACACAGAATAAGGAGCTTAAGAGAAGTAGCATTTCGACGTTCAATGAGATGTAGCCAATCCGTTCGATAAACCTCAGAACGGATTGGACCATCTGACTCAGCGTTGCGCAGTTATTGGTGTGTTTAGTACAAAGAAAAGACGCAGTTGAAGGAGCGTTTATTCGGTTCAGACTCAAGAAAATAGAGCTATGCTCTGAATGTAAATGACCGCAGAAGGAGAATGAACGTCAATTGTTAGGAAGCAGGCAAAACCCCTTCCCCGATAAAAAAAATATTCAACTTTGGTAGATCAGATGGACGGATGCACTAGCGCTCCGAGTTAGAAAAGGTTCAACATGTGAAAGTGGCCCAATGATATTCAGGAATGCTCTCAGTTTCAACGATAAACACAGTTTGTTTCAGAGAAAGGGGGACAGTGAACAGGAACATATGTTTGCATAGTTTCACACGGTACCATTCTAAACGTGCTCGGATGCTCCAAGAAGACGATTATGACTTAACAGGTTGCTACGGGAGGGAAAAAAGCATTGCTTGTACTTTCATATACCTGTGATGATCTGGGGAAAATTGAGTTGGATGGTTCATACATGTGAAAAAAGTGAAGGGAAGTGAGTGGGTGAAGACTTTGATGAAGCCGCTGGTGTACTGTCATATTCGGAACGATCAATGAAGCGCATCAAAACAAAATTGTCAGATATGGACAGTTATTGATTTATGGAACTGGACTAAAATGGCGAATTTGAAACTTGCAATACGAGTTGTCTCTCGTGTATGTGGCGAATGGGCAGAACTGCCTAAGTCTCAACAACTAACTCTCCCACAATTGTGAAGCAGTGTTTTCTACAAACTGACCTTCGTATTCCATTACGTAATTTCAGTAAACGATTGCCTTAACGTCCATCCTTGTCTACTGAGAACAGACGCTTCAGTGAATGACCCGAAACCTGCACTATTTCGTAGGTAAAAACGGGATTTCTCCAGAGGTATCTGTAATTCATCGAGAAGTGACCAATTTCCGTGGTCCGTCCGAACAGAAGTTTTCCGTTAACCCGTAATTTTTCGAGGAGACCGTGGTTGACCACTTCTATTAAGTGCCAAATCTGTTTTGCAATAGCTACGGCAGGCTTATATGTCCGATTCCAGATGTGCGCGGGTTATAAAAGTCACCGTAATGTGAGAGTTTTCCTAATGTGTCCAGGGTTATTTGTGCCTTTTTAACCACAGCTGCACAATTTTCTGACAGACTCAAACCGTCTGTCACTAAGGTACTTAAGTCTCGTTCACCTAATGATAACCGCTTAACGTTATCAAAGCAGTATTCAGTGTTTACATAGCTTTTAACCTGATTACATTGAACGGCGGTTTATTTTTGTGGGCCACTAGTTTCAACAATTCAACTAGCTCTTCAAGGTTTCTACAACTTTCGGACATTCCAGAGCTCTCCAGTGTTTTATATCATCAAAATAAAGCAACATCCGTACTGGGTAGTTAAGGAACTAGAAGAATGAACAACAGGGGTCATAAGCTGTATGCATGTGAAACGTCGCTGTTGGCACAGAGCCCCTTTGATAAATGTCTTTTCAAATTGACGTGAAATCTACGTTCGGACAAATACTCATCAAACCATATGAGCAAGCGTTCATCGGGGCGATAGTTGTGGAGTTTGCAGGGTGGATTGATCAGTTCTGTCAAACACTTTGAAAAATCCAAGCACAATCACTTCAATGGACAATCCTGCGTTAGTGACCTTCGTTCAAATGTCACGAACAGCCAACAGATTCGTAACGCATAATTATCCCTTACGAAATCCATGCTGTCTATCAGTGGAAAATTCAAAGTATGTTATTTTGATCCGGAGAAGATCACCTTGTAAACTCTCTCTTATCTTGAAAACCACCCCCACTGAATGCAACGATATTGGTCGATAGTTTTCTGCATCTACCTTTACAGATTGGATCAGGTGCTCAAAAGCCACTCGTGGTTAGTAATGATATACAATTACGCGCTGTATGTTCGAATTACCGATTGTATTTCAAGCTGTATTGGTAAATCCAATGAGGCGCTGGTCTTATTCCTGAGGTGTTGCTGGAGTAGAGCGTGGTATTCAATTCTAGCTTTTGAGCAATAGCGTGTTAATAGCAAAACCGATCCTCAGTTATAGTGGTCGCAGTACGGTTTTTCAAAATGACATTGAACACACAAAACTCAGTTTGTTCTAGTTGGTTCCTTTTCCACACTGAACATTAAAATGTAATCAGATACTCGGTTATATTCTTCAGACGCCTCGGCTTTCTACTGGACCCAGAATAATTTACAGGAACGAAGTTGTTAACGATCTCAGCGGTTTCCTCAATGATAACCTGTCAGTGATGATTTAGGCTGTGTGTGCTGATACGGCCAAATCAATTAACCTTACGGAGGTCTATCATTATCGCTGCGAAATTCACCTTGTGATAGACCATCAGACTCATATTCCGGGTACGCGTTGTCTAATTTCTTATACACGTATGATTTCACTGTGTTTGTGATAACTGTGACTACCGATCACGTAAACCTCAACGGGATAACCCTCGACTCACTCGCCAGTAGTATGATCATGGTCACGATGAAACAGTTTAGCTTCCATCACTACCAGGAATAATTCCTCGGTGGAGGAAGATCTTGCAGCACTAAACAAACGGTATATGAAAGCTAGCTCTGGGTGTTCAAAGTCTTCCAATATCAAAGTTTGAGTGTAGCTTAAATACGGTATTCTGTGTGCAGCGTTAAGCAATTGTCTGATAAGTCATGTTAATTCGATCAGTATATTATATACATGGAATAATACCAATCTAGTGTCGTGGATTGTACACTATCCTGATCAGAACGTAGTGGAAAATCATTGGTGTTTTGGATAAGGAAACTTTTTGAACATTTGTACGGAGGCGGTCGCATGGACCCAGCCAACCTGGACCTAGTGGGTGCTCTGAACGCAGCGTGGACTGAAATTTCGCGGTCGCACTTGTAATCCTCAACGAATAGATGTCCTCCAGATTAGTTGAGATCATGCCCGATTCTAAAATATCATAGTCGATGTTCGATTGAGGTATTTGTATCATTACGAGACAGGGAAATCTTAATTTATTACTTTGATTTTAATGTGTCCTGAACTGATGAAATTTGGCACGCTTTTAACAGTGTTCATTTGGATTCGAAATAGTGGTTAACCTGTATAAATGTGTGAGGTGTAAAATTATCTGTCTGCAGAGTTGTGGGACTGACTGAACAGACTAAAGTATCAGCAATTGGGACGTGAGAACCAGTCGTCAGCCGACTTCCCTGTGCTGTTGACATACTAATTGTTGATACTCATGAATACACACACGGTTGGTTACATCCAAAACGGATTAGCCTGCCACAGTGACCGAAGCCAGAGGACGCCTGTGCTTCAAACCATCACCCCAAGTGACTTGCGCTGTACCACTTACGGTTCCACTCACACACCAAATATCCAGTGTAAGCCCGAGGGAATAAGACCAGTAGATGTGTGAGTGGGGTCTTTGTGTTCAGCCGGCCACTGCTGATTAGCCCGTTGAATGGCTATCGGGAAAAGGTAACCTTTATCTCTCGGAAAATAAACAGAGAGAGAGACTTCAATGACAAGATATATACTGAGAAGAAAGATATGCAAAATTTCATACCAGAAACATTTCAATATGCCGATGTATGTTACTGTATTCTACAGAGGATAAGATTGGACTACGAAAAGAACAGGCAAACCAGTAATCATACAATACACTAACAAAGCTGAAGAAAAGAATGGGTAGAAGACCGCAGACACCCAAGTTTCTGAAAAGACGAGCGGATTAGTTGCCAAACAACTATAATCGATGTAATCATTGACAAAAGTAGAATGGATATACTTGTAGTTTAGATGCTGGCTAGCTAACTACAATACGTTGTAAATATTATGGGTAAAACCAAACATCTAAATAATATCAGAAGGATATACAATCAAGGTGTAATGTAAATAACAAACAAGTATAACAGGTACACTTACAGCAAAGATTCAGACAAAATACACAGATGTAATCCGGGAGTGTGTTAGTGAATTGTTGGGTGGAATCCCATATGTGTCAACGTAAGGATCTACAGAATGAAAACACTGTGTAGTCCACGGAGCACTGTGGCTGTCGTTTGTTCACCAGCGAGCGAGAGACCCGAACGAGTTGTGTCCACATGTGTGTAAGGTCTCGTTGTCTTGTCAGGTCCAGTGAGGACAGTGGGTTGAATCACGTGTCATAGGCTAATGTCCGTGATGAATTTTGTTGTCTTGCTGTGTCTGTGTGTGTGTGCATGTGTGCGTATGCGTGTGTACATGTGACATTGACTACAGTGGTGTTGACAAACTGTGAGTCGTTCGAAGTCACCGCGGCTGCATAGGCGTAAGGGTCGCTCAGCGGTGGCTGTGTGAGAATAACATTCAGATTAAGTGCCACAGTAAGTCGGTCTGGGCATATGACCTTGACCACACAACGGTGTGCTGCTCTACATACTGATATGGCCTGTCTGGGCATAACAAGTCGTCATCTCTTCGTCGACGACGCAATGAGCATGCTGGCGACCTACTAAGCCAAGGTGGCCAGTGCATTCGCGGCCGTACACATCGAAACGTCATATAGTCATGAATAAAAATGGCTTGTTGACATACACTAAGAATCGGAAGTAATAATTATTTTTATCACGCAATTCCCCTATTCCTCCGATCATCACGAACAGCTGGCTAAACAATACATGGAATACGTTCCTCTCTATACTTGGTTCAACAAACTAGGACTGTTCCGTTTTCGTACTTCCATAATAGAATATCAGATAGGCAATTGTATCAGTCAATTCCATACTGCTGTCAGCGGTGTTCATGAGCAAGAAATGAGTAAGTATTGTCGATAGCACAGTTCTATAAGGCAGGAAAAAATATTCAGTTCAACTAGTCTAATCACATTTAGGCTGCGAACAGTTTGGTTATCTGCCATTAAAATTTACAAACGACGATAACGTATATCCAGTGTTCATTATGAAATAAAGCGGATCACTAATGGCGGCCAATTCACAACGGTTCAACGGTGGTCACGGTGATTACACCGAAGCTGATAATTGTGTACCAAGTGCGTGACAAGAGGGTGATGTGAGAACCGGTGAGTAAAACACGTGCATCAATACGGAGTCTTACACGTGTGAATTTCGCGTACCTGGTAACTCGATCGGTCGAAAGTGAAAATCGACCGATACATCCTTGTCAATCACAGTACACGGGGTGAGTGCATCTGTATCATACACTGACATGAGTATACGATTCATTAACTTGCTGCACAAAGAAGCAACCAGAAGAGCATCTCTATATCGAGAATGAATTAGGTTTTGGACCACATACCACTGTATTATGAGATATTTAACAAACAAACACAGTTGGATTTCATCTGTAATAATTTATCGTGCTAAACCCGACGAGGAAGTGTACAGGGTACGTTTCTTGCGTAATGGTCAATGTAAACGACAAAGTAGAAGTTTATTCTACGGTCATGTGAAACCATACATTCTTATCTGGCCCAGTTCACGCAAAAGCTTAATAGAAAGACCATTCTACAGAAGTGAACGGAATGGTTAAATTTTATTGATAGAGTTCTAATCCTCGTCAACACTAACGCCGAAAGATAGAAACGAGCATTTCAGACCAATAAACAAAGATGTCCCGTCTTGCAAGACGATAATGGCATCATTTCTTATGATTCAGTCAGTTAGAGGATAATACAAAATAGTGCAGCACAAAATGGGCAAAAAACAAAACCGAGAAATTTTAGATCCATACCCACGCTACTGCGCTACTGATCAAGCAGGAATGGCAAAGTACTGGATCCACCACAACACCAAATTAGGCTCATTCGAAAAAACGCATAGTTCAGTCATATTATAGCGAAAAGGCATCAAACAAAGCACAATCTTTATTGTCCAACTCGCTAGTTACCATGCCACGCACGCGCTCACGATTTTGACTCATAATTCCACTCCACAACATCCCCGGTTTCCGCCCACACGTCGTGTACACTCCTGCCCGGTTTATGTGTGTGATCGGCTCCTTCTATCCGTGAGTTTTCCACCTGCCAATCCGATACTACGGTGAATGTTAGAATAATCGCGTCTCCGATCGGATCGTCTATTCTATTTTGCCTGCCATGTCTCGCCCGTTGGTCGTATTCGGTCGAGCGATGTCATCCGGTCGCCCCTGTTCTCCGCCATCTGATCGTTGAGGGTTTCTGGACGTGTCTCCCTGCGGCGTTGAGGTATTCCGCCGAGTGTTGTAATACTCACACCTTCGGCCTGACAATCCACCACAATATTACATCTACACAGTTGCATCACGCTATCTGAACTCCTTGTGACTGGGACAAAGATAACAGAATCGTTCATTTTGGGCTACATTTAACAGTTCAATTGCAGCCGTAGGGACAATGAAACTGGTAGAGCTGTTGAATCCATGAGGGAGCTAATCCCTAAATATATGGTATAGTTAGACAGCCAAATAGCCTCCCTTGAGCGTCCAGTGCCTCCAGGAAATCGATCCAGCAAACGTCTTCGGAGATTTGGCTTGTTATCCACAACTGGCAACCCTAAAACCCTTGGAAGCCCTGTTTGCGTGCAATAAGTCACTTCTGTGGACAAGAACTAGTGACTATGAATATTATTTGCAGTGATATTGATCAAAGACAAACTGATATTTCAGATTTCACCCTTTTTTTGTTTCATTGTTGTGTTATGCGCCACTAAGGGGTGAACCGTTAGGCAGCTGCTATAAGGGCAGCGAAAACCATACAAGTCAAACGCCATTGATCAGAAAATAAGAAACAAGGCTGCGTCGCAATTACGTCTTTCACGTTGGAATATGGAGGCGAGATCATCAGGGAACACGGGCTTGCACAGGATCATCTGGGGGGATGTGATCAGGATGGACATTCGTATGTCTAGTGAACGACAGCCCCACTGTAAATAAGTCGAATGCGAGGTAAGTGAACATTCTAGGCATAGTAAGTTATACAGCTGCGATCAGTACGATCCCGAATGCGTTGACCGTCTCAGGCGGTTCAGTCGCCCATACACCTAAAGTCAGTCGTCAACGAAAGGGCGATCAATGAGTTCGAGACAGGTAAGTAAACTTGACCAAACCGAAAAATACTCATATTTGATAATAGTTTTTGTGATCAGGCAGGAATTTCAGATCAGCTTATTTCGAGAAGCGCTAAACTAGGACTCCGCAGCTGCTAGAAATCATAAGTTGTCACATAACGGCGACAAAAACTCCAGCTGCTTTCGTATGAGACACCTGTATTGACCGCTGTAGCAGCTACCACACAATGAGAATGACCGAATCATCGTACCTGAACTCTTATGCACTGCCACTTACGCCCTAGGTCGAGGTTAACCTCAATAGGATTTACGGTTACTGCTTGTTCACTACAGTCGATAACCCCGCGACTAGGTCGTGCAAATTAGTATGGTATTATATGGTTTATTAGGTACTATTAATTTGCACAATCTAACGACCTCCGGTGGTACTAAAGACCAAGTCCTCTCCCTTCAGCAGCATACGCCAAGGTGGTTGAATGTTTTCCCAATTTTCTTCACTTTTGTTGATGTATTTTTTCTTGAAAGTTTGGCTTGGTTTCTAAGTCGAAACATCAGTGCGTTTGCATTAAGTATTTTACACAAAATATATTCATATTCATTCTTGTATTGAATTACCGGTTGCCACATATTCACAATATATATTCATCCTATTGATTTTCAACTGGTCATTTTGTTGTCCGAGAGGTAAGGATATCATTCTTACTACAGTTTGACAAAACCGCACCGGTCAATCAGGCTACAACGGTTTCCACTCACACTTGACCCGGTATAATTCCCTAATGTGTACACTCGACACGAGGTACGTGGGTCGAATCACAAACAGCACAATGTGAACCGGTTCCAATAACATGTGTACAACCACCCTTTGGCTTCGATCAACGCGACAGGCTAAACTCGAAAGGAATTCCATCATTTATGTGACATATCAACGAAGCTGAACAAAAAGCTCCAATGTCAACTGCTACGGTGAACTCAAACGTACCAGAGCAGTTCAAATATTCTATCATCAACTGAACAACTCAAATGTAAATTATCTCGTTGCTAGTTACATCGGTTTTAAAATGATACTAAGAATCAGTATCGCTGTACACTGCATATTGTTGTCACCAATGTTCAACTATCTCGAAACCATTAGAAAGTAACCTTCGTTCATGGACAAAAGAAAGTGAAGGAATGGGAATCAGTAGACAAGGATACTATTTATAAACTATCATATTCAACTGCAGTAACGTTGTGGAACAACTGTATGAATATAACGAGCGTGAGAACTGAGTAGCAGGAGGCTAGGGCCCATATATTTACTCGTTATCACTTCGGCAGACATTCCGAAAGGCTGAACTTAAAATACACAAAACTGATAGAAGTGATCAGAGATGGGAAACAGGTATATCATAAAATTTATGAACGAATGACTATTTAATACATAACCAGAGTTGGGTTCCAAAAGTTTGTACGGAGAATTTTTCGGGTAAATTACACACATACTAATTTGTCCGATATTCACCTATAATAATGTAAGGGTTATTGTACCCTTAGTTTACCACCTTCTTTCTCATGATATCACCTACAAAAGCCTTCTCTTCTGAAAATTATAAACTCTCAGCAATGTCAAACACTTAGTCTGAACATCCCGGAAAATAAAAGGAGTAATGCGACGAGATTCTCCGGAGTACAAACCTAACATGAGCTGACAGAAACTCTAGATTGTTTATATACCGAAATTGTCTCTCAGCCTCACTGGCAAAGGCTATAATCTTTAGAAATTGATTTTTTAATTGAAATTTAAACGCAGACATGTAGAAAGTAGTGGAACTGCTTGTAAACCGAACTTAACAGAACACCAGAAAAGTAAAACAAGTCACTAGTAGGACAGTCTTGAGAATAGCAAAAGAATTCGGAAACAGTCAACGAGATATGACAATCTCCAGGTCACAATGATCGATCTGACTGGATAGTATTTGATGTTCGCTGGGAACAAAGGAGCAATACGTCCAAAATTAGATTAGTTGCACACTCGTTTGGCGAAATCCGTTTCGCATTAGGCTGTCACAGTGAACGCAGTCAAAAGACGTTTGGACATAAGACTTACCACATGAGGCTTGCGTTACACCATATGTGGTTCCACTCACACAACACGTCACCAGCATAAACCTGAAAGAATAAGACCAGGAGGCGTGTGAGTGAGGTTTTTGTGTCCAGCCGGCCGATGCGCGCGCGCGCACGCACACATATGGATTGATTTGGAACCGAACATCGAACCGCCTTTGAGGAACCACCCAGGATATCCACCAGGTTCAACCTCTAACGTTCTGCTTCCCTATGTTTTACCAAGGCATGAGCTTAGTTCTTCCAGGCGGGGACAACCAAACGTGAAAGCGACCAATGTGCACACCATCATTTGATTAGCTCCTTTGTTTCGGATCTGGCGGGTTCAACTTCGATGGTGATGATGATCTGACGCTGGGCATACCAAGTCACTCCCAATTAGGAGATTTACCGCAACAGCTTATCTACCCCTGGTTCATTATTTCTCACGTTCTGTTGATCGACAGAAATCTTGTAGAATCTACCCAAGCAACTGACTTCGGTCAGCCCGCCAAATGGATTGAGATGTGAAGTGATCAAGTGACCTGGCGCATGAAACTGCACAGGTGCCAACTGGTAAGCCGCTGATGACTTCATCTCCCGATTTGAGGTTTCTGCGATTAACACTTTTCATGCGGCTGGAGGCGTTAGATGAGACAACAGCAAATAAGGTCAGGTGTAACAAGTATTGTCACTGTTTGACTGATCAGTCTAAAAAAAATTAATGAAACACGATAGTGTAGCTCATAATTGCCCCGCGTACGCAGGTACTCGCAGCATATTTACACACCGTCAACTAACTGATGAGGAGAAATATTAACATATCAACTTGTTGAGACAGTAGAGTGTAGCGCTTTCCTGACAGTCCTCTATCCAAGGTCAAATGTCTTCGTTTGAAGAGCAAGCAAACGTTAATCCAGACTATTCTTCACAGAAGCACTCGTCCAGTGTCGTCGATGCTAACCCACAGCGGTTACCTCTGTCGGGACAGTCTACCTTGTTAACGCAGTAAATGGCGAGAAACCTACTGATACAAAACCCTGACTTCCACTCTTGATCGTTGCTTTGCTTAGGCGGTGAGGTACAAATGTATCTAATCACACTATGTCCGTATCGTTGAATAAACAGGCAAAAAGACGTTTAGTGGCCTCAAGGCACAAACACCTGTTGGTATACGTTGAACGTCTTAACAGGAGCCGATCAATGCGAAAATGAGCGATGATTCGGAGAAGTGTAGGAGCATGTGAACCTGATCGGATCTATTTTGGCTGCTTCCTATAGAAATGAAATCGAAGCTATAAACCTGGTCACGTGGTAGAGGCTAAATAGTTTACTGTCAGTGAGAGTGGGTAGGGAATAAGTCATTCTATCCAGTCAGAACGTCAAGTTAAAAAATTCTTATTCCCGAACCACGATATAATAGGGCTTGAACTCCACAAAAAAACGTACTCGATAAAAGTTGTAGTAGAATATAATGTTAACAGGACACGTACTGCGTTCGTTCACAGGCGACCTAAAAGTTTCATACAAATGTGGCTGAACATTAGAGAATTATAATTCGGTCCCGTCTAATTTGAGGCCAGTGTTGCAGGGGTCGACATGGTTGTCACATAAGAACGTGAAATGAAGTTTAAATTCCGACTGCAGTCAGTAATGAGCTCTGACAGGAGCAAAGTTTTAATCAAATGCTTCCCCTTGAAAGAGGATGAATAGAAAGTGTCTAGCCGTGATTAAATAGAGACAGTGTTCCAGTCCTACCAATCAACTGTCCGAGTTATTAACAGTATACACATGGGAAGAAATCATAAATCAACACGTTCACCGGATCTCAAACAAAACACTCGTGCACTCACAATGTAGTACATTCTGTTAAAGCACGCTGTGATGTGTAGGACTTTGTTCGCAGCATGAAAAAAATGAACTAGCAAAAGCAGGGAAGTTGCACCATGAAAAGTAAAGGAGCTTACAAGCAATTATGATCAGGATGAGTTTCACGCAAACAATGGATGAGTCGGCAAATTTCAGAACCGTAATTGTAGCTCTCATATTCAGTGTGGTGAAGTGACAGGTGTTTCCAATGAGGACTTCTCGGACTGGTCTGAGCATATTCCAGCGTTATGCAAGATTTGTGGAACAGAGGAAGTTTTTACACTCAACAGCACGTCTGTTTACTGGGTACCTTCCAAAAGAAGTATAGTCTGCACAAAACATCCATGTAATATCGTTTAAACGAATATTGGAAACATAACGGTTTTACTGACATGCAATGCTATGGGTGATATCAGCGCCTCTACTTATAGAAAAGAGCACGAATCTAAGATGTATCAAGAACATGAATTCCGTACAACCTGGTGCTAATCAACAAACCAACCTAAGGTCTACGACGACAAGTAAAAATTTCCATAACTGTCTCCAAAATTATAATAATTGAATGTTAATTCTGGATACTAGCTTGTTTTTAGCACTATCTAATCGTTGTCACCTCTCTCAACCTATAGATGAAAGGTCAATCAACTGAAGGTATATTTTAAAAAAATGACAACTAAGATTACTCATATTACCAAAAATCTTGTTACACGAGGAAAGAAAAGATGCCACAGTAGCAAACAAACGATTTACAATTCACCGTTCAAATTGTGCGGTCAGCCACCTAGGTGGTGGATGTGTTGGTACAAATGATACATAAAGCCAACAAGTTTCCTCTCCTGAAAGATATAAGGAGTAACAAAAAACCGCGTATAAGGAATGTATGTGATCGATTGCTGAGGTCGACCACAAATTTTGATCGCAGCGGCTTGTTGAACATTCATTAGCTAAAGTGTATAAATCGATCCCTTGGCTTGACCTGATATAGTAACGTATTCAGTGACACCCCACACTCTACGACGTTTATGCTTTCGATGTTCATCAGGGTCAAGAGAGGTCAGGCTTTGTTGCACTTTTAGCGTTGTTCACTGGAGAAGGCAACAAAACACAAGCAGACAAACCATTAGCATATGGCGTGCAGAAAAGAGAGGACGTTTGATTAAAAACACACTAAATGTCGAGAAGCTCAAGGTTAGTATATTTAGAGAAGCACGGTAGCTTCAGACCCACGAAGCAGCCAGGTAACAAACAAATACAAACTCAAAGAGAAGGACAGAAGAGAAATACATAGAACGAAAACGACGCGGCCACAGAAAAGATACGACTAAGAACCAACAACTTCGCAGAGTGGGTAAACTTTTCCAGGTCCTTACGCATTTCGTAGCGATGACTAAACGGTGCCGTGATTCTATCCAAGCGTCTCGTATGTGCATTCCTTCTGAAAGAGAGGTACAAAAAAACAAGAACGGCCTGGACGATGATGAGCTATATCTGATGTGAGATTACAAAGAGTTGTGTCAAATGGCAGAACTAGTGAGATTCATTTTGATTTATGACTTTGAATCTTATGAAGAAATCGTCAGGCATTTACGATAGGGTCCATGTTTATTTCGAGCAATTTTTTGTCGTTCGGCAGTGTTGATGGGGTGAGTCACTGTATGTGTGCAGGATGAACTGATCATGCCAGTCTGACGGAAGATTGATAACACTGATCAATTATTTCCCCTTCATATTCGTGTTTCTTGTCAGGAGTGTGCGTGTACCTAAACGACTCGCAAAGTATTGGAGTACGCAGTCATCGAATGTAAACAGTCCCTAACTGGACATCGTTCACTCCTAGTGACTAGTATCTATATAACTCCAACTTTACCGTCAATAGGGTGGATAAATTGATAGTTAATCTAGCAACAGCAAACGTCACTATGTTAGACCAAAATAAGTGCAACTTCCCTGAAGTCTTCAACCGTTCTGACATCTATTTCATCGCCCTATTTGTTCGGTTTGTATAGTACTCTAAGCTCTCCAATTGGATTAAAGAGAATGTTAGAAGTTGTTTTTGTCAATACCCTCACTTTTTAAATTTACTAAATCATCTTCATCGAAGATAGCAGCAGATGAATCATCCGCGCCGATACTCAACAGTCATGATACTCACAGTTGTATGTGGGATTGAGAGGCTGCCCAGACGCCAGGACCGTCACAGAAAAACCACTGAACTTTTGAACCAAGGCCCTTGACTCAAAAGTCTGTACTGCAAGGAAGTGGATGGATTGCAGTGTACTAGAATTACCATCACTTTTACCACTCAACATGGAGTACCAGAAGAATGTGACTTGTCACATTTTCACGTTTAGGCCTGCTTGGTACGAGTAACTTCATGGATGAGATTACCACACAATCCAGTTCAGCTCAGAATGTCATCGAGATGCATAAACCGATACATCGCGTCAAGATTCAATCCTGCTGTGTGTCACTAGGATGTGCTCATTAAAGAATGACCGAACGGTTATGGTGAGAAGAGTCATTAAATGTTTATTACCTCATTATAGTAAAACGTCACGTAGATAATGCGAAACAGAGAATTTGAAACAGCTGAAAGAAACGGTTAACACTATCAACATGGAGGCATTATCTGACTGGTATCCACTTGTATATGGGGATCATCTGACAACTTATTCTAATTTTCGTTTTCATATTTGTCGCACATGAGAAACGTCCAACCTTTGTGGTCATAGATTATCTGTTAAAAATTGAAATACTGATAAAAAGCCAATGAAAGCACAACGAAGTAAAGATTGCGCAACAGTAAAAAAATTCTCCAAACACTAACGTCATAATGAACTACCGTAACTCTGGATACACCACCAGCCTTTAGAGTGGCAGTGGCTGCCAATATATGGGTTGGAGTGATTTATATTTACTGAGGAAGTTATTTAGAGGGCCATTAGTTGCTACGTCAGTATAAGTGTTGATGTTGAAGATCGACATTAGATGTTATTTCTAGTCGTGTCTACTTCCACCTATTAATTATAGATAAATGAGATGTCCCTGGGACTGTCGCAATTTCTTTCACTGATGACACCAAGCAATCATACATCAGTTATGACAAGGTTGGAGTAATCAATCGAGCATAATTAATCTATTGGGTGATGGTTTCACCAACAAACCAAAATAAACATATCTGAACAACTCACTAGCACTTAATATGACAACGGACTCAAGTGTATCCTGAGAGACTGACTTGTGAACCCTTCTATCCTAAGCTTACGCATGTGAAGTACACTACTTGAAAGAACTACTTTTCAAGTACGCAGACACCGTTGTTTCGGATATGCCTCCTTCTGATATTCTTAATTCAAAATTGTCGCATTGAGAGATCTTCGGCTTAAACGAGTGGTCAAATTGTGGTAGACTATCAGGCAAGAGGTGCAAGTATTCTAACTCTCAGTCGAATACCTCAAAGCCGGAGGGAAGCACGTCCAGAAACCCTCAACGATCAGATGGCGGAGAACAGGGGCGACCGGATGAATCGTCGCTCGACCGAATCGGACCGACGGACGAGACATAGCAGGCAAAATAGAATAGACGACCCGATCGGAGATGCAATTATTCAAACATTCACCGTAATATCTTGACGCGGTCGTCGAGTACTGTTAAAACTCACAGGGGATAGATGGAGAACAATAAGTGCGACCGGACGAACCATCGCTCAACGAGAGCGGATCAACGGACGAAGATTGACAGGTGGAAAACTCACCGACAGAAAGTGCCGATCACATCCATAAGCCGGGTAGAAGTGTACACGACGTGTGAGCGGAAACCGGGGATGTCGTGGACTGGAATTGTGATTGAAAATCGCCAGCGCCTGCGTGGCATGGTAACTAGCGGGTTGGACAATGAAGATTGCGCTTTGTTGGATGCCTTTTCGCTACAAAATGATCACAACCTATTTAGAAGTTTGTGGATATTTATTTCAGATATTAATGACGATCGTCAGCATCAGTTCGAAGAAAAGCACTTTCTTCCAGATAATGCGTAATTCGGTGATTAGAATACATGCACCAAACCTAATGGAAAAGTTTCTCGTTCGCACAGAACTTTTAACAGATAGAATGTCAATCATTCACCTTTTTGATAGGCATCTTTTTTTTAGGTTAGTCACGTTAGACAACCCAAGGAGAATAATCATTACGACTATCCATTACTTCTGCAAATGTGTAATTTTGGTTGATATTATTCCGTATTCGGATCATAGAACAATTGTGAACCACCTCAATAGCGCAGAACTGAGTAGCTTGTTGTCAGGATGGCACAAGAAGGAAACATATACGAGCGAATCATGTCAACTGACGTTATGTGAAAAGACAACGGCGGAGCGTGAACAGAACGCAAAGTTGTGAGTACCCAGAGTGAGGTAAACGATTAAATTAACGAGGAAAATGAAGAGACTGGTTGAAACTATAAGTTAACAATCACCAATGTTGCAACCGTTTGCATCAAAACCGTGCTTGAAGATTATTCAAGAGAATGAGGCTACCCAAAGTAGTTAACTTTGAACAATAATCTCAAATATTTGCATCTGATAACAGGACTGCGTTGTTTTCCTACAAGAAGAAAGATGTGTTAGTCGAGGTGATGCAATCTTTAGTTAGGAACAACTACTTCGAAAAATGGACAATTCCGTTGGTCAGAAAGGTTTATCCGGTCGTAACGGTGTACTCAATCATACAAGGTTAGTACTAATAATATTTCATTCTAGCTTACATATATGAATACGGTTTACCTGTTCATCACTTTTGCAAGGAAGCGCTGGTTTCGAGTCCATCTGAGAGGTGTCAAGTATGCTAAGTGTTTGCCCCGACTCGGAATTGAACTCCAAATCATATATTTGTGAGATGAAATTGTTAGCCATTGTGTTACTTACTTCAAGTCGGGTATGACCGAACGTTCACGCCTGAACTCATTGTCTCTCGATAGAGTTATACAGCTGGGTAACCAGATCGCCTAATACACACTTACCATTGGGCACTCTTACAAGGCACGCCGTTGAAGCATGAGTTGTTGAAAAGAATAGATCTGTTTCCAAGAAGAATGAAACAAACATTCACTGCAGCAGCATGAACGAAACGACTTAATTTGAAGAGTACCATATGACATTCCTAAGCTGGGTGCACCAAAAAATGCAGCAGATTTCATCAGCTGGGAAAGTTGTAAACATAAACGTGAGGTGCGCCACCAGAAAATCTGAAAATACGATTTAATCTCTCATGTGACTGGTTTTTTCATTAATTTCATACACACCTCGTGGTTACGACCGCCACACCTGATATGTGCATCTGAAGAATCTCTTGGTGAATGAATCTCACCACGGAACACGCAGTTCCTAGTGGAACGAGGCGAACAACCGGTACTGGCACTAGTCACTGGTAACTGTGCAAACAAACACCAAAAACAGATAGGGCTTCAAGGGATGGATTAAGCTCGCTCAATTATTTAGTGACGGAGAAACATGGTCGATTTCTGTCGTCCACCGGAATCAGAAACTCTGTCACTGCGGGGTTTATGCCTTTTACTACTGCGTACCCATTGGGAAAATTGCAATCAAGCGCCCATCATGACAGGTTAGAAACTGAACTTGGGCTAAAACGAACATAGCGCGATTCAGGGAGAACTTAGACCGTACGAGACATTCCGAGTTACCGGTTAACTATAGGTGACAACTTTGTCTCGGTGACATAACTGTCAATGTGGCTAATGAGAGAGATTGAACTGCACAATTCGGATGACCTCCAACTGGATGCCTTGCAGTGTGAAGTACAAAAATAGCCTATCAGAATCAGTGACAACCAGTTTCGGTACAAGTTTTACTGACCTCCTCGAATTCAAGATAGCACTTTGTTCATGGCCTTATCATGAATCATGAAAACTCCAAAGTTTCCGCTCGAAGTATTGTAGCAGGTGACCACCCAACATGATATGTGCTAAACATCGGTCGTGGAAATAATGAAGGGTCGATTTGTCATGTTAAGGCCCGAATGGGCTGGATGCAAGAAAATACGATGTGTGAAGTAAAACACTGAGGACTGAATGTAGTAAGAAAATTGACCACCCTCCACAAAAGGAATTCAGAAAGCCAGTGGAAACGGATTATTACGCGGTAATGTAGGTTAAAACATTTTAGGAAGGACAGAATCATCTTTATGGGATTGTGCGTTTTCATCACAACATTGCACAGTCTAATATTTCGAAACTAATCAGGTCATATCGGGTATGATTAACAAACAAAAGTGAAGTGAAAGTTTCACAGTGTACAAAGACGGTTCTATCCAACAAAACTTGACCAGTCTCATTCATTATCGAAGAAAATCACAGGATGCTTCAACTAAGTAACACGATCAGATAAACCAAAGAAATCATATGATCAAGCGGACGCCCACACAAAGGTTTCATAAACAAGCCGAATTAGCTGACTATCTTTAATTGTTCCATAAAAGTAGGTATGATTCATGAACCCGCAAACAATATGCAATGCATAAACAAATGCAGAGTTTGAGTGGCATCACCAGCAATGGTCACATGGCACATAATCAATCAAAAGGCATGAGGTTTGGTCAGTAGCGTCGCATGCACCATACACAGATGAGTGACTAGTAGTCCACCAGTCAAGTACGAAAATCGTAATACAGATTGTTCTGATAATCACTGAGACAGATTTTCAAAGTTTCGTAACGAAATAGTAAGTCGTGAATTATTTTATAGCTATAAGACAGACTACTCATTAGTAATATAAGACAGACAACCTGGTTATGGAACAAAGGCGACTTCATGCAAACAATCGCATATCACTGTCTACATGATTACATGTTAATGAAGTATACGGAACAGTTAAATATTGGTAGGTTTGAAGGCAATAAAAAGCCTGGTTTCAACCGCCGGATAAACCATCCACAAATTTTTACGCTAATCGAATGGACCTTGTTATCGAGATTTTCATATCCCTTAGATCGCATCAGTATGGGCTGCATGATTTTGGATTGATTGACGAGGTTATGTGAGATATCAACGTACAATTACGCATCTACATAAACTTACTAGCTGAGGATTAGAAGTTGAGAAAGACGGAAAGATTAGGTTTATGACACATTGGACTTAGTTACTGATTAACACAGATAGGTCAAATACTGTCAGATATCTCAGAAGTGGATGACTAGATTCAGGGCTACATGGACACCTGCTTGAACCCACAGATGTGATAGACAGGATCATACCTATCACTGGTAGCAATACATCAGTCGAAACCTAAGCATGACCACTAAACAAACCATGAGAACAAACGCAAGTTTAAGAATAAAACAAAGTATAGGAGTGAGACTTAAACTGGAACATCATATCAACATACCCACAAGCGAAAAAACAGCCCAACTAGATTCATCAGAGTAGGACAAGCACCGTTAGACATAATAGAAGATAAACTAAAGCTTCTTGTACATGAATCCAGTAACGGAACGTGGGACGATCTCAAGAGGATTTCCAGTTTTATAGCACAAAACTCCTAAATCTTCAGTTCATAGGTCGCGACGTTTTATGGATACTAAGCATCATAAGGATGACCAATTCTAGAAAACAGAAATCACAAAAATCGGACTCGAACCTACGATTGAATGATAAGCTATCGAATGTTATTACCTACTATTTAATGCGGGATTGGAAACAGAAGTAGACAAGCGATTATAAAGCTATCCTGAATCAAACTGTATTGATACCCTTCCTGTAGTATTACTGGATGGCATTCTTCAATGTCACCAGGGGAGCCAAGATACATGGAAGTGTTCCAATAAATCAACGGCTACAGCTTGCTAAAAACTGTTACAACCCGGGAAATTCGACCGTGCTTTCGTTGCCGTTAGTTTCAGCCAAACCGGATATTGGGGATTAGCAACGTTTAAACATCAAGCAGAACAGTTAACATAGAGAAGTCCGGTCAAACAGAACACCAGTGAAAAGAAAACATAACCGGATGTGTAGGAATGAACACAAGGGTTAGCAGCGAAATGGCCCTACTCAGCGAACCCTCACAACTCGCTTCAGGTTGAGCTGTATAGAGCATTAGGAAAAACCATACGGCTTTCAATCGGCGGTAGAAAACAAGCTAAACACGCAAGTGTGTATACCCCGATCAAAAAGAGAAGACGGTTATCTAGGACGCGGTCGGGTAGAAGAAAAAGCACACACGACGACCACCAAAATAAGTATTCAATCTGTAACATTACATAGCACTTTCATCATCAAACAAGTGACTTACTGCTTAACCTCAACGAATTTTAGATGGAATGAAACATTACGTGACTATTTAAACACACAGAATGAAGTGAACGGCAGTCGTTGTATGTCTTCAGGTTCCTTAAGTACGATATCACTTACAATGTTCAACAAAATTGCCTAGTAACCCCCGGAGAGTAAAGAAATCATAGAGGTCAGCATGAACAGCTCAAAGCGGCAGACTGATTAGCGACGTTTGCTTTAGGTATCTGATGGTCCGTCATTAGAATTTTTAGTTTTACAAACTGATTTGCCGAGAAGTGCTGATCACGAACTACATGGTTGGGGATTTCAATTTTATATTGGGCATCACCTGTACTCATATAGATTCCTTATTATCTTTCGAACGGAAGCAATGAACTAGACGTTCGTTTGACCATCACCCACAATCTAGAGCGGTTGAAAGTTCGCACATGATAAGTCGGTCCTGACCACTAAGAGGTTGATGGTGTAGTGGTCAATATGGTTGCCTTATGAAAAAAAGCTCGGAATTCAAATCCCGGTAGTGGCAAGAATATGTAATACCACTGATGGGGTCAAACGATAGCGAGAGGCTGGCCAGAAAGTCTAGTTGATTGCGAAAGCTACAATCACACGTGTAGGCAACTCGATGCTGATTACTCGAATATAGACGTCACTGTTATTTTGTTAGTAATTAGGTCCCCTCCTCTTTCTTCCTATACAAGGTCTGTTTTTCTTCTTCGTGGTTGTGTGGCAATTAAGCATCAGGGTGAACCACTGATGTATTGCTATCTATGATGATGATGAACTTACAGAAATGAAACGCTTACTTCTAAAGCATGAAAACCCATTATTTCTCAAACACCACATATACTCGCAACGGATCCAATAGCTGGAAACCGGTATGTACAGTTATGTACCACTTCCAGCGTGATGTGTCCACCTCTGGAGCCAAGGTCCTCGTGACTTGTTTGGCCTGTGGCGGGGAAGTTAAGGGGATACGACGGCTAATCACATTCAGTGACATGAATACCGCCGTCCCTCCATTAAATTGTGTGAGATAACAACTAATCAAGCGGAGGGATGAAAATTGAAAGGCAGCTGTCAGACTGTTATTTGCAATTCGGCTGTTTCGCTTTTTATTCTAATTACACAAACGTGGAATTACAAGGGAAGGCTATCTCCATAATCCAAGGATCCTCAACAATGTGTGATCATCCTAGTGCTAATAGTTTCGTAACTCAAGTCCGGCCCATCTGCCTAGTGGCATGACAGCTGAGCAACAGTTTGGACCAATGTTGCAAGTACAAGTGATACTATATAACGCCAGCCAACTTCTGAGGTGTGCACACTGAGTTAACCATCGGCACCCTCATCATCATCATCATCATAACGGCCATGAGCCTGACCAAAAGGTACTGTGGCTCGGGCCGCCGCTCAA
>LUCH01003599.1:21487-31878 GCA_013368495.1 Paragonimus heterotremus | reverse complement strand
CACCTACCCACTTTGCTCAATGGAGCAGTCAAGGTCTTCAAATTTCGTGACCACGTTGTAGCTTGACCACCACGCGGTTTTACCCAATTGTTGGTGGTCTCCGTGTATGATGTCCGGTACGGTAAACGCTCAGCTGGCATACGGAGAACATCGGCACCCTAATGTACCACATCTCGCAACTGAACTCTGATCACACAGTAAAAGCACTTATGCAGTATGGTAATAATTGTCGATACGAAGAGAAAAACTAGATATGAGGTACTCTTTTAGCGTTCAACCTGGATGTGTATTACATTTAAATGATAAGCCAAGCAAACAAGGTTAGGGATCTTTCCTCTCCGCAAGGTTTCGACTTTTATATGCTGGTGCAAACTAACCAAATCAATTATCTAGGAACCACCGATTAGAAAAGTAATCCAAAAATTCCAACCAATAATAACTGTGGATTAAAAATTAATCCTTCCCAAAATGATCAGCAAACAATCCACATCGCTGGCAACGAGCGCCCAATTTAGGTGGGGACGTGACTAAAATCAGCGATCGTTTGCTCATAATTGTTAGTCCACACAAGGACTGAATAGTATCAAACTATCTAATACTACCTACAGGCTAAACAAAAGCGTCTAAAGCTTTTTAAACTTCGTTTTAACCCTGGATAGAAAGAAAACATAAATGGTACACACTGGAACTTAGATATGTATTAAGGTTAAGTACAAACCAAAATCACAAGTTTCTTAATGAGAAAGCGAAAAAGGAAAACTATGAAGCAAAGCGTTTTTAGCAAGAAAAAACTGGCACGTTATTCCCAAAACCAGTCAATTGGTCACCAAAAAGGGCTATTTAATAATAGTACATATACAGGTCGGTTAGAAGGAACAGAGTAGGACGTGAAACGTCATAGAAAAATAGATAATATGCACAAACAAATATAAAGGCAAATATGAACAGAAAAACACAAGTCAGCCATGGTGAGATGATAGCGAAAGGGGACAAATGCACTGGGAGAACAAGCAAAAATAGAAGCGAAATGACCTAATCACGCGAAAGCAATCTGAGATGAATACTCAGAAACAACGTGGATCAGAAGCTCCAAAAGTAATCCATCCCCAAAAGCCTGGCAAGTGGAAGGTTGAGAACATGTTGTTCAACTTGATCTCATGTTAACAACTTTCCATTAAACACATTCGGCACCTTCGAGTTCGACCACAGGAACTGGGATTCGATTACGATAAAACAGAGGCCGCATGTACCGAGCGTTGTCGACAGGATCAAAAGCAAATATCTAGGTGTACAACGGATGAAAAGGAATGAGCTGGAAGTCAAACAGCTGGCAGAAAGGTGTGCAAAATAACTCAGCGTGCATTGATAAGGACAGTACAATTGTCAAGTAGTCTGGACGGAGATATTTTGCTGCGGAACTACGTCTACAAAGTTCAACTGGAGTTGGCGTCTATGGGGGTTGCGTAATAGAGTAAACGTTGAGTGACGTGCATCCATGGTGTCTGTTTTCTCTATTATTTTTACCGCAGACAAAACAGAACTGCACACGGTAGTCACAGAACGTCCGAGTAAATCTCCTACTCCATGAGAAACTGAAGGATCTCCACTACACCAATGGCATACTGCAGTTTGACCGGATTAAAGCAGTTTATATTATCTTAGGTAACGTGTCGAGTGCCGCTAGGTATTTCGAGCCTCAAAGTGTGAAGTATCTCCACAAAACCAATGCAACTGAACATTTAATCGTAGAAAAGAAAGTTATAAAGGTTATGGAACGTTACACGTAATCAGGAAGCCGCAACAGAAATAGAAAATGAAAACGCGGTCCGTACGCCCAAGGTGGTCCCTATTCATGTAGATGACCTCAGGTGACGGCGTGGAGGTAATGTTCAAAAGCTTAATGGGTGCGTATTTTTACGAACAGTGAAACCGATGATACATTACAGCTGCAAATGGGATCGCGCACGATAAAGGAGGTAAACCGTTTCAAACCGTTCAACTATTTACATAATGCGTTCGATCACATATATGTGGTGGTAGCAAGGTAGAAGGAACGATGAAGCTAGGAAGATATGTTGTAGATGGTCGAAAAATCCGCTGGTTGTTTTAAGAATGAAAAAAAAGAGGATAGTTGGATCAGGTAATAGAAGTGCTACAGAAACAATTGTCACATTCAACACTTTTCGACGATGTCGTAAACGATTGATTTAACAGAAGGTGGACAAACTGGTGCGATTTTAATCATATGTCATGTGACTCATGGTATGTTCCGGAGGGGGGTAGGTCAACTGAGGTCAGAGGCATTCATGTTATTCTTTCGGGTTTGAGTTCCCTTGAAACGAGGAATGCAGTTGAAGCAGGGAAACAGCAGGGAACAGCAAGAAGCTGCCAAGCATATATAGTTTTACTATCACATGCCATTCATTTATTTATCAGCAACGGTTAGAAATATTGACATTGAACGTTTGAATTCAGACATGAATGTTTTATGAATTAAATCATGTCCCCTCTCTTCTATCAAATGACTGTACAGAAACCACCTATCAGTATCAACCATACACGCCCTGCAGTTGACAACGGTAATAACAGCGTTCTTGACACGGGAAATTGTTACCTTGGCAACGTTGCCTGTTAAGAATAAGTCATATAATAATTTTATTTTAATGTTTTGTTAACTGTGCCTCTGGTGAAGTTGTGCTGAGCTATACAGTCAGGCTGGAATGTGCATCACGTTGCGCTCCAAGACACAGTAAAGCTTTCGTGAATGGATAACAGTTAACCACAACAGTACGGCGTCAATCCTAACAAAGTCCGACATCGTAAAGCAGAATGTTATGCGATCAGGATATCCGTCTGCGTTCCAACGGATACTAGATCACATGCTGCCAAGAGCACGTCTGACGATGCTTCTTCAAGCTTTTGGGACAGACCGGAAACTCAGACATTCTCGAAATAAAAGCGCATTTTAACACCCAGACTGGTCGTCCCGCTCCTTAACAGAGACGATGGGTGGTATCCACGGTGTCTGAATGCAACGCAGTGACAATAATGAAAGACTAGTGTTATGTGTTTTTCAGGAACTCCACACAGTACCGTATTTTAACACAGGGATACTGCTACAATTGAATACCGTCCTAGGAAGCTCGACCACGAACACGAATCTGTTACATTATAATTTTTACATGTGAAGTCATCCCAACAAAACCTTTTGCGACCTTTGAAGCCGTCTCCTGTGCTGAGATCATGCCACTAAGCATGTTCGTTTCACTTTGCTGTTTGTTTACAGCGTATGTGATTGTAAGTAAAAAGTGGGTAACTGAAGTTACATCGCAATAGACAGAATCCCTCATCAAGTGGCACCGATAAACAAATCGCGGAAACTACGTCGGGTGGAAGATGGAGAAAAACACTCACAATATTGCATCTAACGTAGATGCTTGTTATACGGAAGCATGATCCAAGGAGATGTATGGTTAGTAAATTTACAAACCACTGTCGCATTAGCAAACCACTTAAGCAAACATCGTTTGATTTTACCTGATTAAACATGACAAAAAGCAAGAACTAACGCCAAAACAAGCTGAGGTGTGAGGACCGTGAATATTAATGGGTAATAAGATAGAAAGAGATGGAAGGAGTTACAGACTGGGAGCTGACCTTCTCACCGCAGTTGATCGACAGCTAAACGTTAGGACTAACCACCAACATATGGAAGCTAGTTTCAAGGAAGATCAGAGAAGAAGGCCATCAATCGGTTTTGGAGAGATCATCATTGGAAGAAGACTACATAGTAATGGCTGATTGCTGTGACTTAGTATACTAAATAAATATGTTGAAGAACTAGTCGATTGACGAGGACAGGACAGCATACACGATGGACCAGAGTAACTGTTGATAACCCCAAAATCCTCCATCAGAATAGCTTCCAGAACTTACCCAGTTGAGTCGTAACAAAATCACCAGGTCCATGCATTTTTATTTTCGCTCCACACCGATTTAAAACCTTAACCAGCACTCTTATAAACGGGCCGGAAAGATGAAAAGTCGAGTCTTGTTTATTATGTGCTAGAAGCTGTTCACGTCTTTTAGAAATAAACCCAAAAACCACCATGCACCGAGTAGACAGGTGGGCTAGCGCATAACCCCCAGGCACCTCAAAAGGCTGCCGACTGAGGAGCGTCCTTTTACGTGAGAGCTACTTCCAGAATAACCCAGGTTCCCCCGGTAATCAAGATGTCGCGGTTAACGAGCGTTATCCCTAAAACAGCGTGGTTGGCGACTGAGTTTCTTATAAGCTCATTGATAGTACAACATATCAGAGGTCACCCAGTTACGGCATGCTCAATATGTCCCAACGGGCTCCCAGAGGGAGTGTCGTTCGCCTGGCGCGCTATCCGTACAGCGTATAGACACGTTCGGTTCCCATAAACCATGAAAAAATCCTGAGGAAGGCATACAAATGACCGTGGTGGTCACCGGCCCCAACGGTTACGAGATCCCACAGCACAAGCCGTTGGCCACTGGAAGTGGCCCAAGTGAGTAGGTAAAGAAGGGGCTGCTTGAGTGGTTACCGGTCAGCAGCGTACTTTGGGTAGTCGGACTAAAATATACGGTTACAGCATCGAGAGGCAAGTATCACAAACGCTGTCTGTTTGCCGTTACAGTATATGTTCCCACAAACTGTAGCCCGGACGCAGTCAACGGAGATTTTTATCACCAGTTCGCTAAACTTCTGCACGAACAGAAAGAACGTTTCATTTCTGTAAGGTCCATCGCAGAATAAAAATGTGATGAACGCACTACCGACTGGATGATAACCTTCCCGGCAAAGTACATACCGGTGTTTGGCAGGACGCGAAATAGTCTCTAGCGCTGTTTCTGCTACTTGGAAAGTGTCAAACAGCAACACCTTATCGTTAGCATAATCAAGATCAGTCTTTCCTCAGATGGAAGTTCCACGTTGGCATCTTGTGACTGCCAGAGACAATCCTCCATTATTTCGTCTGTGAGGAAACTGAACAAAAATGATGAAAGTGGACAGCCCTGACGTACGCCGATGCTGGTGCAGAAGCTGCCAAACAGTTCACTGTAAACCTTAACCTGAGCTGTAGTATGGGAATAAAGCGCCGGCAGTATTTTCAAATACTTTGTCGGTACACTTTTGCGTTTAAGTGATTCTAAAAGTGTTGATCGATCCAATGGATCGAACGCACCTTTATAGTCGAGGAATACGGCAATTGTTGGCCGGCGGTACACAACGACGCCGCTCCAGAATGTAGCAGAGAGTGAAAATTCAATCAATACATCCTTGACCAGGGCGAAACCCTGCTTGTTCTTCTCTAATGTTTACCTCACGAGCTGTAGTGAGTCGACGAAATACAATGGATACCAGAACCCCAGTAATGACTGAGGTCAAACTAATTCCCCTATGGTTTTTGCAAGAGCCCGTGATGCATTTCTTGGATACGGGAACTATTATCGAGCGACCGTAGCAAAGAGGAATGATCTCCGTTGTCCACACACGTTGGAACAACTGAGTCAAAACCTCTACTAACGACTTCCTACCTTCTTTGAAAAGTGCCGGTACGATATCATCTGGACCAGCAGCCTTATTACGATTGAGAGCCGTGATGCAATTGCGAACCTCAGTCTCAGTGGATGGTTCCAAATTTACCGACCAGGGTGCTACGTCACAAGTTTGTGGCGGCAACACAGTGGAAGCAGAAGGCCAGCTAAATTGATCCTCAAAGTGTTCCGCCCAACGCTCCAGCCTTCTGCACTTATTATAAACTAGTATGCCATTTGCCTCGCTGACAGCTTCACTGACAGACGGTCGCCTGGAGCCAGTAGCACGGATAAAGATCTGGGGTATCAATACAACTGAGTGTGCGAACGTGAGGATAGAATATTACGCCAGCCGTTTGAAGCGAAACTGGAATATTTCGATCCATATTCTGTGAGACAGATCCAGTGTCGGGTGAATGGTTCTGTAGTATACCAGTTATCCAACTAGATTGTAGCTATATGGTTGGATGCATGTAAGTTTCAGTTTTATCATAACTGTATCCTCTGGTTTACTTGTCAATCTCTTAATAACCCGAGTGGCTACAACGCCATGATTTATAGAATGTAATCTCGTCTGATTCGTTCTTCGCCTCTACTGTCTTTTATGGTAGTTGTTTGCCATATACATTTAATTTCGGTGGTCCAGTTTTAGATTCGTTCTCGATAATTGTTGGAGTCCACATCTTCACCTTCTCGGGTTATGAATCAAGTGGTACGATCGAATGCGTAATTGTAGTAGGGAAGATTCAATATGGGGGCTTGGCAGTCCGGTCGGCCAATGATGCTTAGCCAGATGATAAACCAGTTTCTCTCTGGAGCGAAAAGGTATGTTCTAACTTAGATCGATAAACACTCAAATCACAGAGCAATAGAAAAGTATATATTGGTGCATTCCATGAAAGGTCAAATAGGCAGCGTTTAAATCACACCTATACATACACACATTTTCACCTCTAAATTACGCGCACCAGTAGTAGGATTTTCTTTGAAAATGAACCTCACAGCAATCATTGAGATGGTAGATTGGGATTGAAAATACACGAAACACAAATGAATAGATACAATGGGAGTACAAGAAGAAGGGTCGGCAACTACGTATGCAGGTTAATCACCAACTGTCGTGTCAGAGAGTGGCTACAGCCAGTAGTGTGGATTGTAACGAACTTCGTAACTTGGAAGGCAGCACCCACGAATTTTACTCAGCGAGGCAGTCAATATTACCATAGCCCGCAATCGCGTTATTGGCCGACCTTCCTGAGATACTTTTCATATAATGACAGTCATATTGAACGTTGAGTAGTGTAGCAGGATGTCAGCTGATATGTAGAGAACGATTCAGTCAGCATAGATTGAACGGTTTTATCAAATCTACCTTGGAGATCTCACAAGTACGCGTGGACGGATTGCCACGTTTCTCTCAAACAGCTCGCTGAGTGCGGCCTGGGTGGCAGAGACAACGGCGACCTAGTATCGAAGAGGTATGCAGAGTTCCGACGGAAATGAGCTACACCTATGATCCGCAGAGTACGACTGGATTCACAAAAACCTTGTATACCTCCCTCTAATCGACAACTAGGTGCTCTTGCAATGCACAAGAAAATCAGCCAATGTCCTGTGTCTTCGTCATCTCCACGAGCACTTCGTCAGTGACGTTTTGGCGGAAGGTCATTCGAAAAAGTTGTTTTCGTTGTCCAGTTCACATGTTGCTTCGTCGATCGCGTATCGGCGTTCATGAACCGGAATTTCAGTTCCAAATGTAGCAGTTTCCGATTAAACGTCCGCTGCCTTTCTGTCCGCTTTTTTTGTCACATATATTTGCCTACTATTTCTTGCTCGCTGGGCCAATTTTCCTTAGCGGTGGGCCAATTCATCTTTCATGTCGTCCGTGGAGTTCGACCATATCTCTCGGCCGCTAGGACGTTCCATCGAATGTCAGAATAAGCATATCTTTTGTTAGTTCACCCATCCTAACATAGCAAGTGAGTGAGGTCACATTAACAGGGTTAATGAAAAGATCCACGCCTGCCATCGCGTCAATGCCAAACCAACCCTGCAACACCTTACACCGTGATGATACGAAGTGGACATCATAAAGACAATCCACACCATTCAACTAACTCAACATCGTCCACAAGTTGATTGCAGAAGAGCTAGCTGAAGTGATATTATGCGCCCAATCAGTATAGACCAACACACTGTCTGACAGAAGCCCTACACTATAGTTTTTTGTTGTGACTCAAAGGTCTCTGTAATCTAAACCTGCGTAAAAACAGCTGAAATCATCAACACTGATTGATAAGCGGACATGAACTTGCATCTCGTAAGCACCAATCTCCCGATGACATACTGTCCCATCGGGCCTAAAACCGTTTTCTTAAAAGGGTAAAGATGCTGAAACATTCATCCTTAGAACCAAACCATCGATGTAGACAGAGTTTGGCTACTGGTATGGGTTCACAGTGTGTGCTCACGGCCAAGCACAGTGAACATACGGAATCAATGAGACATATAATGGGTATCCGCTGACACTGTTAGATCATGTAGGAGAAGTTTACCTTGGTAACCCTTACTTACTTGACAGTTGTCATGCACACAAAATGGTTAGCACTACTGCACTTACAGCTTAATGTCTATTGCACACCCACGTGTATAATGTGTCTGACAGTCGTTCCCGTTCGACAGATTGTTGCAAACGGCTGATAGGTAGGAACGTTGAGCGTTCCATGCACTCTAGTAGGGACAGTGTGATTCAACATCACATACCATAAACACACACGTCACCGGGCAGCCAGAGAAAGCTCGCCCAGCGGATTGATCGATGAATCAATGACGAACTAGTGAATAGAAGCTTTCGAAAGTTTTGTAAGTCAATGTAGAAAATCGCAAAACTGGGAACAATAGTTGAGGTGTTGAAAAAAGAAGCGAAAATGTACTATGATAGCATATGCTTGCCAAGACCGGAATTAAAAACATGAAATTAACGGAAGGGTGCTTCTTCAGAGAGTACAGCGGTTTTTACAAAGTAGCAAAATAAAAATCACTACAACATTCTAGTCAGCAAATATTGGATCTCAATCTTGAAAAGGCTGTTTTCCGGTGAGCAAACGCGAGCCATGATAAGTGGCAAACTAAATACACAGCAAAGAGGAGTACTGAAAATGGAGAATTCAAAGGAACCTAAGTGGACAAATGTCCAACGATAGAGATTTAAACGCATAAGACAAATGTTGAAGGTCCCAACCGGCTACAGTGACAACAGCTGCTACGTCATCTAAAGGGATAATCTGCCGTTTTGAATAAAACGTGGCCGTATGACATACCCATCTACAAGCTGTAGTTGGATTAAACTGTTGCATAGTGTTACACTGCCAGAAATCAGGGCGATTTAAAAAATCACTTAGGCACTGTTAGCGTAGTGTTGGACTTTTCAAACCCAAAGTAGGTGAACTCGAAGAAGTGTCTTCATGCTTCTTAATTGAGATTGTCTGAAAAGGTAGTACTCGGTGAACAGTGACTGTGCGTACCGTGCACACTTTCGCGTTAAAATCGCTTACAAGACCATTCTTATGCTATTGTCCTATTACTTCTTAGGTATCCCAACACGTGCAATCAGGTGAAAATTGTTTGAAGGATTCCGCCTACTTCCACTGAATAAAGAAGTGGTACTCATTAGTTGTTAGATTTAACAGAAAATATGTACAACGGATCAACAGTCCGGTTAATCGCTTCATACTAAGACTCTAGAAGGAAGTTGTCTGGACGAAAAAAATTGTCTATAGGATGCTGGAGTATTTTAGGACAACACACGACAGAATGTTCAAGCTACTCATATCATCAATTCGGATGACAAATTCAGCTTGAGTAAGTAGGTGGACAGAAAGACTACAATAAAATTTGGCGAGAACATTTCCGACTTCAGTCTCACAATTCATTGGTCCTGCTGAACAAAGAAGTTGAGAAACCCCTGATTAAGCCATAACAGTAGACAATGTGAGAAGAGGCCTTTCGGAGCGGCCTTTGTCGACCATGAAAACAGTGGCGAGCAGGTGAGATGTACCGACTATCTTCCGCTGACCAAACAAACGGTTGTTGGACAGAGCACCGGGCGCTTACTGTAGTCTACTGGCTTTCCGATCACTTCTTTGAAACCTGTGACACGACTTTCGTGGTTATTTCTTTCCATTTCAGATTCCTCTGCGTTGCTCAACACGGATGAACGATCGACATACCCACGACTGTTGCTAATTGATGAAAATCATTCATACACAAACTGGATGTAGGCACAAAATTCCTATAATCCATATAGGGTTGCGATGTTAACTGTCGTGAAAACGACGAGACTGGACCTTGACGTGATGTGACGGCTTGTGCATCTCGATGACCTGTTGAGGTAAACCGGACGGTGTGGCTACCACACCGACGGAGTCACTCATACCAGGCAGGCCAATAGGTAGAGGTCTGACAAACCAGTCTCCTTGTCCTCCAGATTAGGGGTTGGAAGAATGTTGGCGTCTTTTTCCGGAAAACGTACCAGTTCTGGTACACTGTCACCAAACCGATGCCTTGTGACACAGGCTTTTGAGCCAAAGGCTTTGGTTGAGAACCCTAATCGTTCTCCTGTCTAGGTCTGGGCGTCCTGGCAGTATCTCAGCCCACATACAACCATGAATAATCACAACACAAGTAATTCCATACTGCATCGGCCGTCTCGCAGTATACAGTGGGTCGCCCTATCTGCTGCATACAGCAGGGTGGATAGGCGAAAACATGTTACTGCTGACCCCTCCCCCACTGTCCTGTCCAATTTAGTTCTCAGGCCCCTCCCA
>LUCH01003599.1:6934-19553 GCA_013368495.1 Paragonimus heterotremus | reverse complement strand
GATGAAATAATGGAGGACTGTCTGCGGTACTCGAATGATGCTGGTGTGGACCTCCTACCTGGTGTAAGACTGACTGATCTTGATTATGCTAACGATAAGGTGTTGCTGTTTGACAACTTTCATGGGGGCATAAACAACGCTAAACGCTATTTCGCGTTCTGCTAAGTACTTCGGAATGCACTATGCAGCTTCAAAATGCAAAGTGCTTCTGCAAGACTGCTGTAATGACGTAGATTTAATGTTAGATAACGAAGTCATGGAGGTTGTCAACCGATTTGTATACCTGGAAAGCTGCATCAGCGGCGGCGGCGGAGGTGTAGGGAATGAAACAGAGGTGCGTATTTCCAAGGCTGGAGCGATGTTTACTAATCTGGGACACCTATGGTGACAGAGAGGTATTACCCTGAAACTTAAGGGTCGCGTATATCAGACAACAATGAGGGCTGTATTACGTTACGGCAACGAAACACGGCAACTCAGGTTAGAAGACGTGAACCGTCTTCAGGTATCTGACCACCGGTGTCTGCGATTAGTCGTTCTTATCGGGTGGTATCAGCGAGTGAGCAAAGAGGAGGTTAGGAAACGGGTATTTGGCACTGATTATCATACGAGTTCTTTTGCCCAGTCACTACATTTTTAGACATAGATGGTTAGGTCATGTACTACGGATGCCAGCTGATCGTTTGCCACACCGAGCACTGTTTGCTCACGTTACGGCCGACTGGCGCAAGGTGCGAGATGGAAAATGACGACCTGGCAAAGACAAATGAAATCGTTCGCGAAGGGGTTGGTCACTGTAGATCGGATTTGTCTCCCGGGCTGGAGCCCTCGCGACTTACAAAATCGATGGCTTGAAACGTTAGGTGAGATGACGGTTAACCGAGCTCAGTGGCGTGAATGTTGTCGTTGTTTGACTTAGTTGTCTGTGAAGTGAGTCTATTTAATGACTCAGGGCAGTGGAAGCCGTAAGGAAGCTGTCTTGCTGATGTCGCCTTACTTTCACTTATAGCTCGGTTGTTTGTTTGCAAGGTGCAGGCGCTTTGATGTTGTATGTTTTAATATAGACTTAGTAATTTTTAGTAGTTAGGTCCATTGCCCTCCCCTTCTTCTCATATAGATTTTTTTTTTCGTTCGTGGTTGTGTGGCAGTTAAGCATCAGTGTGAACCATTGATGTAATGCTGTCTATGATGATGATGTGAAAATTATCGATACGAGCACTTCCACCTTTCAGAGAGTCAACCAATTTCCTGTTTTCTTTTAAGCTGTGGTTGCCAGTCCACCTCCTATTTTACCCTAGACGAAGACTTCTTTTCGAAATGACTCAACGAGTTTACTGATCACCTACATGTTTTCCAACACCCACGATGGAGGGTGATCTTTATAGCCAGCCACTGACGTTCCTTCGCATGCCCTTGATGAATATATCGAACTCTGATGCCATGAATTGTGCGCGATTTACTTTCACCTGTTTTACTTCCCCAACGATCAGTTCACAAGCGGTCAGTCGGTCTTCGCTGAGACTTCGTCGTTTTGGTAAGAATGAATCCGAGAGCTGTTGACTAACTAAAAAACCGAAACACCACGCTTTGCAGTTGATAACTGAGACTTCAATTTTCTAAAGAACTCCGTGGAAACTATACACTTCCTCTCACTTGTTCCGTATGCATCATCCTATGCGTACCAGCGAAGGTTTACGCTTTGTCACTTAGTGACCTGCATACAACCAGTGTGTGTGTACCGACCACAACAGTTCAATAAGCTACTCATACCGTCTAAACTGTAAATTATACTTTTTTTTATATTCACCTACAACTCAATCCTGTAGTGACATTATTGAAACCGCTAAGTGATATCCTACTTATCACGAATACGTTGTATGATAATGAGGTGCGAACTAAGGCTCGTTGTGAAGAATCAACGTTATTTAGTGATTCACCTTCAAATGTTTTGATAGGTGCATGTGGGCCACGGGACAAGCCCACGAAGCTGCTATGGGGGGCCCAGTATAAACTCAACCCGGAAACCAAATGGGTGCAGTGGATGCATGTACTTTACAACGATTATTCTAACCTCAAAGGTCGCACAGTGTGCACCTTGCCTGTCGTCGCCCAAAGAATTGCAAGCTTCCGGTTGCGTAAGAAGAACCTAAGTTTTTCGTATTTAGCGCTTACCAGGTTTTTGGATGCCAACGGATGGGCGTGTCACCAACTCACACTTGTTTTTTCTATTACCCCTTCTGGCCCGAAGGAATCGTAGTTCTACTGCCCATCAAGGAGAATGTTTTAAACAAACGGGCGATATTCAAGCAATGTTCGACGAAACTTCCCAACAACCGAGACAAGAACAATAATGGCTTGTGCATGGTTCAACTGATTGGAAGGAAACCCAAATGCTCAGGACCCGAGTATACATCATAAGCATACATATGCAATGTATTTATAGTAGGCAAACTTATCACCAAAATAGAGCATGTTTAGGTGCAACTAACCTTATATATTCTGTCGATATATTCACAAGCTGTTTTCGCATTTTCAAAGCAGACGCAAAAAGGAATTAGGAACACTTCAAGGACAGCAAGAAGGAAAGCAGCCGGCCACGCAAGTAGCCAGAGCAAAATCCACAAAATGCTCCAGCAAAATCCAGGACAGCAACTAACTTTATTCTATTGTTTTTATCATAATCAAATATTGCACCTACGTGCGGCATAGAAGTCGGCCCCAAACAATTTGAGGTTGGCGGCAACTCGGATCTCTAACTCTTACACGATACTTCTAAACGATAAAAGTTCGGTCCAGGTTTCCGTTCGAACCTTTCCCCCGCTAATCCGGGTTTCCTGAAGTTGCATACAAAAATTCATTAACATATAATCACTACTCTTCTATGCTTGGGCTTTCAGTGTTCTCCACACACTTGTGCGGATGTTGGGTTACTGCGGGAACTTTGAATACTGTTCAGCTCCGGCTCAGTTTCTAGGACGAAGCGGCTTGTGCCAGGGGCTGTTCAATTTCCTGAAGAGACAGGAAGAAATGCTTTGCGTTCGTGAGTGATCGTGATGACTGACGGATAAAAGCTCATGAGTTCAAGCCCTCATTGTAACGTTATAAAAAATATTGCGCGTGCACCCCAAAATTTCTGCCAACATCTACCTCTTTGTCGCTTCAGCTCAGGTGGCCAGCCTATATGCTACTCAACGCGTTCCGCACGACATGGACGGTCACGGAAAAGCAACAGTTTCCCTCTGTTGGCTTGAACGAATGGTCTTGAACGCACTGATGAAGAGACATTACCTTGTCTGTGACTTGCGTCGTATGGATCACTACCCCGCCTATGTGCCCACCAACACACTTGTAGTGATTTTTCATTTGCGTCTCTGATTTTGAGTTGTGTAGAAACGGCTGGTGATAGCTGTTCTTTCTTTAAACTACCATTCGTTCTTGTCGCTGCATGATTGTAAATCTTGACTCCAGTGGATTAACCGAATTCGAGATACTTCACCGCTATAACTTTCACTTCCGATTACTTTGCTGTGTCACACCACCAAGTTTTCTGTTAAACTGAGTTGCGGATGGTGCTGGAAAACAGTCCGTGTTAAGAATCACGTCACACAGTGCTTCTGCTAGATGCGCGGATTCGCATATATGTGGTGATGCGTGCAAATCGCTCAGTGCAAATCAACCGCAGTTTCCTTCGTCGCTTTGTACTCTTTGTGGGTTTGATTGGCATCTTACTGTGATCGCGGTTGCCGCGCAACCATCTGTTGTTGTGCTGAATTAGTCGACTAGCGTCGTTCAAGCCAGTGCGGTTGAATGCGTAGATACGATCATGAGAACCCGAGTTCGTTATTGTTAACTGCTCTGTTCGTAATCTGGTCAATGACGTCATTTGTGACAAAAACACCGGCAAAAAGTCCTATGCAGCTGCTGTTGCTTGAGCCAAGTACTACTGCTGCCCGACAAGAATACGCGCCGCCGGACCGAAGACTTCCAATCGGGTTGGTCTCAGAGACTATAATCATCAGATATCTGGTTGCGTTAGCAGAAGCGCTTTCCTTTGCTCGTAAGTTGAAATCGATCAGCCGTGTTGTGGTCGGCCTGCAAACAAGCAGGCATCCACCACAGCCGCAGAATGGGTTGAGGAAGGGTATTTTGCAAACGGTTAGCCCTGTAGTGACCAGCGATCGTAAGGCTTCTCTAAGGATCTCGGCTGCAACCGTGTTTTCCCACTCGTTTTATTCTGTGCGCATGATTCTCTCTACGCCTGCCAAAGGAGGCCTGATACGAACCCATTGCTACTTTTCTCAGTTGTGCAACTAATTGCACGCAGCGCGTGCTGGCCCTCTTCCTAACGACTCACTTACTATTCCATTCTTCACGGTCGTTTAACACGAACCGTTTCCAGCGTTCTCCGACGCAATCGAAGGTTCTATGCACTTTTCGCTTGGCGCGCTTTCGAGTGCCGCCAAGTGGGCTGTGGCACACCTTGCGCTTCTTTCTTTTCTCCTCTTGGTTGCTGCCGTTTGTCCTAAACCAGGCCAGAACTAACTGTTTATCACATTTCCAAACACTATCGGAAATATATGGTTTGTTTCCAAACTCCATTGCCTTCTTTCGTTCGATGTCTGTTGGGACTACGTTTCGATTGCACTTTAAGAAGGGCATTTCAAACTATTAGCGGACGAGGGCTTACAGTGTACTCACTTGTCCACTACCGTCACAGCTGGTGGTCACTAGCGGTCGCTGTTGGTCGCTAGGACCAACCATTCGCATCTGATAACCTTACGAATGCACTGTTGGCTGTCTGAAGCCCCACGACGAACACGATCGTGTCATCTGGCGGGAATTATGTACGAGAGTGACTGTTGTACTATTTTGCCTGTCCTCCTGACTCTGTGAAGTTTGAGAAGTTGCGCCCTGCATAGGCCGAACATGCGCAAACTAATGATCTTAAAGAGGTGACTTTGGTTCCCTGCAAACTTACTAGTTTCGGAATTTCAAGATTTTTTTCGGTGATACCTTATCCTAGTGGAAGATGCGTGGTATTCTGAGCAGGACGCACTTGAATTTACTCGATCCCGAGCCATCGTCATTGTGTGCGCTTCCGGCTTTAATTTGGACGAGCCTGAATACTGAAGAAACCGGTGGACACATCTAGATTCTATTTTTGAACCGCAGAATATCTAAGTTCAGTTCATTCAGTGTCTCTCGAAGAACCTCTGCGGCTGAAGAATGTCGTCCACTCCTCCAGGTTATTGTTACTTCCCCAAGTACGGTAACACACTTCCTGGCCCGTTATCACTATGTCATACCTCTCCCGGCGGGGCATCGTTCTATCCTGTCAGCTCTAAGGAGGGAAGCGAGAAACGGAAACCCGATAACGTTGCCCAAGCTCATCATTTAACAATGTTATCGGGTGATTTAGCATATCAAAAACATTTCGTAACCGTCTTCATATGGGCCGACGATAGTTACGCCGGTGAACCTATAAATAAATCACATCATTTACACTGCGAACCTGGTAGGCGCTCCTTTATTGTCAGCTCTATTGAAAGCACTTATATCTGCTCAGTTAGCCCACTGAACAAATTCGTGTTACTTCCACATTTCTGCTCTATTCTAGAGCCCCGGCTAGCTTCTCTTCTGGACTGTGAAACTGAAATGGTTAACGCGGTGATATTTTGGCCGACAGGACCCCTGTGAAGATACTTTACCTGAAAATTTTCTTTGCGGAACTTATTGTGATTCCTGAAGCTGCTGGGTGCACTACTCTCTTGTATAACGTTGATACTTGGTGGAAGTGCTACACAAAGCTCCGTTCAGTTACCGTACTTAAGACTAACACATCTTGGAGAGTTGAGAACTTGTTATTCTTCTAGGTTTTCCTCATATTCTTTTGATGAATAACTTCAAGTCCAAGAGACAACCTTCTCTGTGTATGTGTGCCTTGGTTCTGAAAATCAAGTAGCAGATGGTTTATTCCACTACATAAAAACCTCAGGTTTACCTAAACACGTTTCAGGTTTCATACACTGAATGGATGATAACAATCCCCAGGTACTTACTACGTAGTCTTGAAGTCCTTGCAATTTGTCGTGCTGAACGATTGTGTAGTGATCTCGTTTAATTTCGCCCGCAGTAGTGTCCTGGTACGTTTTGCCTTCAACGACAGCAAGAACTATCGCAAAGTGAGTGTAAACACTCTGCGTCAATAGATGGCGGTCCAAGCTTAAGACAAATCTAAACTGTCCTATTCGCATCAGCAATCGCTGTCATCACGGCCGTTGGGAAGACTACACCAATGATGATCGAGAGGCATAATAACCTTCAGGTCAAATCCGTCGTAGAACTCTCAGGCTTATTCTTAGGCGGCAGAGAGCCTAGGTAAGTTATTACAGTTCCCAGCCAGCGAATTATCGGACTGCCTTTACACCGATCGGAGACAAATGCACCTTCCTCAATCGAGTGGAACGCCTCCATAATCAGCAAAAACAGACCGCACAGTTCCCCAGTGACCTAAAAATGTTATTTTGGCGTACACTTCTGTTTGAAACTCAGAGACCTAAATGTCACAGCTCTTGAATTTTACGGGACTTTTAAACCTCGATGCAGAAGCCACGAATGTTTTGGCGAACTACTACAACTTCAAACTAAACCTGGTAAACGGCATCAGCACCGCTGCCACTTCGTCTACAATCAGTCTTGAATAGCTTGCTCGCCTTAAGAGTAGCCAACCCAGTCCTGACTGTTTTTTGCCAAAAATATGGCATAAAATGGCCAAGAGGTGTGCCAAGCCCCCTGATCTGCTACTGACACAATCCATCTCAAATAGCCTTCTGCTCTGCAGCCAAAAGTTTGCTGATGTTTCTTCAGTTTTCAAAAGTGGCAAACCCAATCATCTTGTCGGTTCCTGTCCAACCGCTGTGCTGACTTCCTTGTTAAAAGTTCTAAGGGCGCCGCCGTACGACCCGCTCAACGACCATGTTTTCTCCCACAACCTCTTTACCCGTATGCAGCATGCCTTTATAGAGGGTTGTTCTTGCACCGAATACCTACGGACAACTACTGACCGACGGACGAAGTCAGCTAGTCCGGTCATTGACGGGGATGTTTATATCGATGTAGCTGTAGCTCTTGATCAGGTGGACCAATCGGTTTTACTTGACAAGCTGAAGTGATTGGAAACTTCCTTAAATGACTTGAGTCGAATCCCGTCAATCGATGCTAACGCGTATGCGTCGGCTGCGCCTGCTCCAGTTAACATAACAGCTTCAGTGTTGTACTTCAGGGTTCTACCTTAGAGACGCCCCCTTTTTATCCTCAACTATCTTCCTATCCCGACTTGTCTCTGCCGCTAACGTTTGTTAATAACACTAAAAGACGGCGGTCGCTGGACAGACAGAATGTCCGTTCTACATTGCAAATTGACTCAGGTTGTCTCGAGCGAATAAACTCGAATCGAAAGCCGAAAATTATAAGGGTGCGCACATTCGACGTCTGTCGAATGCCACTTATCACTTGATTGACATCCACCTTTAGTCGGCTCCTCTCTCGTTTTCTCTGTCGAATTCGTTCATTGTGAACGCTACTGTGGGAACGGTTAGGATCCTTCCTTGCGACATTCAGGCGACCCTTTGAGCAGCCTATTCCGTCCTACCCCGAGCTTCCCTAGAAAAGCGCTATTCTGCCAAACTTCAAAAATGGATCTGCTACCCGGCCTCTTTCTTCATAAGGAGAATCTGCTCCACAAAAAGGTTCAATGTGGAACCCAGGCTCTTACTGCACTGAAGACAAGGCTTTTTGCAGCGAACGTCTCGGGGAAGTGATTAGTTCTTCAACTAAGTTTTGCCGGATTAGAAATATCTGTGGTTCTAGGACTCCACGTACCGTGATGCGGAACTCTGCATGGCTGCTGCCTTTCAGCTTCATCACCAATTCTTCGATCTGTCGGGGTGTTTTGGAGGAGTCTATGGGTTCATTAAGTAGATGACAACATTCGAAAACAGGACCTCAAAATGTTTTGCATTCGCAAGTCATCAGTCTGGTGGCCGAGGAAGATAAGTCTAAAATGAAGAACAGGTGCAATATCAGAAAAGAAGAAAAATGGACACGAACGAAACTTTAGTACAAACAGTGGACTTACACATAAAATGCAGCCAATCGAGAAGTCTCACGCGTTGCAAATACATCACGAGGAAAATTTATATCGACGTAGACAATTCAGTCCGAGCGCTCCAATGTTCAGTGAGGCACCAGAAGGGATGAAATCCTTGGTTTCACGAGAACGGTTATGAGATTTGAAGGTTAAAAGTCTAAGCAATCATCAGGACTCGAGTAAGGACATTTCGGATATACTGAGCTTTTTTACAGGCCTGTTTACAGCCACGGAACATCCGTGGTGGTCGTTCGTTGGACGGCCGAAAGTAGGGCTTTATTCTTCTCGAGATTGGAAGTTCTGACCGTGTTCCATCCTCGGGGCTAGTTGACAGAAGTCCATAACAGAGAAGCATGAAGCGTAGACAATATATCTCTCAAGAAGATCGCTGGGTGGTGCGTGTGCTCTGTTGGTCTCCTTGGAGGTAGTTTCAGTGTTTTGTGGACCAGAGGGAGTATTGGATACCACCGTCTCCGCTACTCTGTGTGTAGGTACAGATCAAAGTGTATTATCAGTGAAATTATTATCGTTTTCAGTGGGTAAAGAGTTCACATCTCCTTGTAATTGTCAACAATGGAATCAAGAAATGTCCCAAAAACAGGGAAAAAAGCGCTTTATTTCACCTCATAAGAGTAGAAGTCTACGAAGTTTAACTGTCTTTCAGAGTTTGACATTATAGTATCAACGATTAACCGGTCTTTTGAAATTTATTTCTGTTCCTACTTGCTCATAACTTTGGCTAACACGGTCTTCACTTTTGGTTGACAATGTACAACCGACTGTACTTCATATGTTACTGTGTCCATGCTGCCTATTAGAACTAGCGTCTAACCGCCAGCTGTGACAAGTAGTCAACCCGGCGTAGAATGGAAACGGAAGTGGCAGGCAGCCTCACTAAACACGAGATTGACATGCCGTTAACGGTGAGACAGAGAAAACAAACAGTTTCCCACTAAGTTGAAGGTGTGAAACAACAGCACTGCTTGGGGCTACACAGAGACGCACACGGGTGCACGGGTAAGCAGGTAATTTGCGAACGAGGACAGACACGGACGCCGCTGTCAAAGAAAACTCTACGATTCTCCTTTCTGACTGGAGGGTTGAAAAATTATTTGCACCGAAGAATTGTTCACTTCGAGGCATCGCCCACCCTTCGATGCTCATTATTAACTTTTACGTATAGGCTAATATTTATCTTTCATTGTCGCAGTTTGCTCATGTCTCTGTGTATGCAACCCGCTGTCATCCGATTGATTCGGCCGCTACTATGTCATTGGCAACGGAGATAAGTGAGATGAAGCATGAGAACATACGTTGGTTCTATAGATTATTAATAGCCTTAAATAGCACTGACATTGTATCTAGAGAAACCAGTGAGGCTGGAATTAAACTGAACATAATAATGGTTGGTGGTATAATAGTAATGGTGACATCGCTGGAGACTGTCGTGCAGGACAGTGTGCCTGAATTCTGTGAGCAACGTAAGGTATTTAGTTTCCCAAAGTAGATTTGAGTTTACCTGCCAGTTACGCGTAGTCTGTGGATCTAGTGACTGAAGCCCAGTTGAATTCACAAACAGAACCACCTCGGCGTTTCTGAAAAGGTGAAAATTATGGTAGAACAAGGCAGAATTTTATGCCGTACTTATGAACACATACAAGGTTAATTCTTTCCCAAACTAAGTGTGAATCACCCGGATGTCCCAGCGAATCAGCAGGCAGCAGCTAACTTACGGAGCTGTGCATAGTGCACGCACAATGAGCTGAGGTGGCCAGATCTAAAGTAGCCGTTAAGAGGCGCATCCACTAACCGTAAGGCCTGTACGCACCATGCCCTATCAATCGGTCGTGGGTGGTGGTGCGGTTCCTCTCGGTCAATCAGGTTGCAGGTTTGCGGTTGAACGTCTGTAAACCATCTAGATTGTTTTCTCGCGTTGCCTTCTGATGCGCCCTGTAATGTGGTCTGTTTTGACAATCTGACTGCCATATATGACTGTTTCGTTTGATCCGCACTGTGCCTGACTGCCATGTATCATGATCGTTTCGTCATATAAATTTAGAGCCTCTGTGGTCCAATGTTTGGCTCGCTCTGCCGATAAACGGTGTCGCCGCGTCCCTTCCCGTTCTCGGGTTTGGGTGAAACAATTGAGCACGTAACCGGGGCAACGATCCAATATTTACCGAAAGAAACCCAACCAAACAGAGATATGTTTAAACCACTGGATTTGAGAAACCAAGAAGCATACAAGTGTATTTACTAACAAAACGAAATTTCCCGTCAACAGTAAACCGTCGCAGAAAATCACTCTAGAATGGCTGATCCAGTAAAAGCACGGTTATATATAAAATAACAGGATACGACCTTCGCGAACAAATTCAAAATTCTCCATCGAAACGTCAACAAGCCGTGCAGGCAATAAAAACCGTCGCTGATAACTCAATCTTTCAAGCACTATAAGGCTATCTAACAACACGCTTAAACTCAAAAATTGCAATTAATGCATTCATAATAGTTGATCAAGCGGGTCAACTTCAATAATGGGTGGTTTTGTGAAAATGTTGGAACACCGTTTAATCGTCAAGCTAGTACCCTTTGCAGTTATTCAATGTATTCCAATTTTCACATTAATGCTGTCTATCTACAATTGATGGAGCGTAAGTACTTTGCCCGAAATTTCATTTTACCATTTCCAGAAATATTAAAAAAGCAAGTGTCCGCACCAAAATTGTCGTACTCCCTTTGGAACGACTCGCAAGCCCAATCCCGACGAAAGCCAATATTGCCACACGTCTTTCTGTAGTTACAGGTAAGAGATTCAAGCGTCTACTCTGCCTTGAGCCGTTTATTCCACTGGACAACGTTTTGGCTTCTGAGTTGATAATTCGCCGCCTAAATGTTGAATAATGAAAATTAACGCTGCTAGTATCGCGTATGCGATAGCGTATGCAGCGGCCATCCGACAAAATTACGAACATTTCGTTCGTCTAGCCACGATCCTCGATGGCGTTTTTATTCGTACGCCAAGCAAACGGTTGCAGGATCAACAATCGGTGGTCCAAAAGACGAATGGCGGCTGAACGATACATAACAAAACATACATCACAGTCTCGGTAAAGCCTTACGTTGGCGAAAATACCGATCAACAACTATCCGAAACGCAGTCCTCTAAGTGACTGCAAAAGTTAAAAGAAGCGAAAGTGAATGTTCTCGATAGAGACGAAAGGAATTTTGGAAAGCGAAGTTTGCCTTTAACAAAGTAAATGCTTGGTGACAACCAAATCTTGTACAAAGATGCAAATATTGTAATAATCAACGATGTTGCAGTCATCGCGGGCGAAAATGACGTTGTCATTTGGCGACAAAAGTTTCTGCCAGTGTTAAGTACTTGGAGGGCTGAACACTGGCATTTATTTTAGCATCTTTTAATAGTCATTGGGTTGAATGAATGAAAACCGACGTTAATCACGTTCACCGTAACCAACAATACACTTTGTCGGCATCATATGGCTGAACTTTTGCAACATTGTGGAAGAGAATTGGACGCCGAACATACTATGAAGTTCAGGGTTACTGAGTAACTTTCATAAAACTTATAATCTGACTGATCGTTGACAACATCCATCCCGCAATTCCGGCTTTCGTGCTGTTCTTCAATAAGCAACCAGAACACTGTTACGGGGTTTGCAACCACTTAACCAGAAAAGTCGTAGCGGTGAAAAAAATGTCGAAGGTACGAGTGAACGATGCCTGTGTAACATCAAACAGTGTCAGTCGTCACAGCAACTACCTTACCAGGACATGGTGTGCACAGTAACTTACGTCCACGGAGATAGCAAAGAGAGCAGTGTGGTTTTGAGGTCGAAGTCAGCTTCGCCAAGTGGCATAAAAATGAACATGAACATCATGCGGGCACTGAACAACTGCTCACCTAGAATATGATATACCTCCAGAGGACATGCAGCGACTTCCTCATCAAATCGATACATTAGGTACACACCATGGAAAGCATGTGAACCTATGAAATGGCACTAACCAACAAACATGCACACGAACGTTAAGATGCCGACAGTTCGGTGCAGGGTTGACCTTTGTGTGTACAAGTATCAGCTGGTTAGTTTCGTCATGGATCAAACGGTTTGATCACTGCATTTTTTGAGCACGCTCGTGTAAGAAAGAATGTGATATAAACGTTTCACTCTTTGGCAAGCCGGCACATAATTATCATTGTGATGCAGTTTAGGAAGTGGCAGGTTTGTTGTTACTCCGTGGTGGCTCTCCATGACCTTATTAATAGCCACTACGTCTGATATCACGACGTAATAGATCGGGTAGGAAGGCAAAAGAAGTATAGCGTTCGTGGTGGTATAAATTTTAGAAAGATGATAGTTTATTGTAGCCGTCCAGTGTATTAGCATTCTTGTTGAAGAACCCGACCTATACAGCTACCTTGGCGAGGTGGTCGAGCTTGTG
>LUCH01003598.1:47596-62004 GCA_013368495.1 Paragonimus heterotremus | reverse complement strand
TCTAACATGGAATGTACGTAATTCCAGCAGTCTTACAGAAGTACTTTGTACTTTGAGGCTGCAAAACGCATTTTGAAGTATTTGGCCAAGCGGGAGATGGATCCTAGCGTTGTTTGTGGTACTTGTCAAACAGCAACACCTTGTCGTCAGCATAATCAAGATAAGCCAGTCTCCCACCATGTAGGAGATCCATGCTGACATCTTATTGTGCAGCCGACAATCCTCCATTATTCCGTCTCTGATAAAATTAGGTGAAAATAATGAGTGACAGCTTTGACATACACCGGCTCCTGGTGCCCAAACTGTTAGACAGTTCACCATATACTCTGACCTGAGTTGAAGTATGGCAATAAAGCACTGAAAGTGTGTTCACCTACTTGTTCAGTACATTTCTGCTTTTAGGCGACATCATATCGATCCACTGACTCGAAGGCACCTTTATAGTCGAGAACTACAGCAATTGTTGGCCGGTGGTACGTATGACTTCCGGAATTTGTCGAAGAGTGAGAATTTGATCAATATACTTCCATTCAGGACGAAACTGTGTCTTTTCTTCCTTACTGTTTGCCTCCCGAGCTGCAGTGGGTCGGTGTGGTATGATGGATGTTAGAACCCTAGCTAATTCCTCTATGGTTTTCGCGAGAGCCTCAGACTTCTTTCCTGAATATGGGAACTATTGTTGAGTGACCTGAGCACTGATGAATGTTGCCGGTCGTCCACGCAATTCGAAACAACTACGTCACGGCTTTTACTAGGGCCTTCCCACCTTCTTTGAAGTTGCTGACACGATATTATTTGGGGCAGCAGGTCTATTACGGTTGAGAGCCGAAATACGGTTGCGGATCTCAGTTTCACTGGATTCTACTAAGGCCAACTGTTGATGCAATACGTCCAAAAATCTTTTCATTGCATGCTTATGCTCGAGATAACTGTATTGATATCGGCTTCAAGGACACCTTCCTTTCAGTTCTAGCTGCTCTCTTTCGGTCGACGCATGGATCTAGTACAGTCATTCTCGCTGGAGTTAGAAACATACAGGTCGGCTGCCGTGGTAAGACCGAACGTCGTTTCGGTGGCAGGTTCAGAGTAGCATCACATCCTTTTGATAATGGGGGGCGACTATTACAGCTGTGCTGAGGAATAAACCTACTGCAGCTTGACGGGTATCAGCGGTCTTTGTCTCACGCGAAGTGTATAACCATTACCAGGTAGACATTGCGAGTGCCGTTAGTTCCATATGTTGAGTACTGTCCTGGATTCGAATGTACGAAACAGACATCCAGACATCCAGTGAGTATAACGTTCCAGTGAGTATAACGTTCGTGCGAGAACGGCTTGGTGATCAATCTGTTTGAGTGTGAATTTTGGAAGCACCCGTATTAACTCGTATTCTAGGTCTAAGCAAAGGACGAGAGACGCCTGTGGCTGGATGGTAAGAAATAGGACTTACTTAACCAGTGTTATTATGATAGGATATATCCATTGTAGGACTTGTAGAGTAATCACGAGAAATGCGCTTCTGGAGAGGATTTAGAGCTAATTGTGATAGGAGAGTAGATGAAAGATCACTATTAGCATTTTTTTTAGGCTATCCGTCCCGCTGTATGCGGCAAATAGGGCAACGGGGTTTATACTGTGAAACGGCCGATGTGCTATGGAATTATTGGTGTTTCAAATATTCATTTTTGTGTGTAGGCTAAGATACTGCTAGGATGCTCAGACAAAGACAAGAGAACGATTAGGTTTATCAACCTACGTCTTTTGTTCAAAAGGCTGTACAGCAAGACAGTGGATAGGTGGCAGTGTATCAAAACTCGTACTTTTTTGGAAGGAGTTGTCAAGCTTCTTCCAACCCTTAGCCAGGAAGTCCAAGGGACTGATTTGTCAGACCTCTATCTATTGGCCTGCCTGGTACCAGTTACTGTCGATGTGGTCGTCATACCGTCTAGTTTAGCCCAATAGGTCGTCGGAATACACAAGCCGTCACACCGCGTCAAGGCCCGATCTCGTTGTTACCGCTCGGATATTGACGGTGCCTGCATTTAAACTCGTGATTAGCTTTTGGTACTGTTACCATGGATCTCCTGTTCTGAAAGTTTGACGTCAGTAGCGCTTGCTGGTGTGTTACTTTCACTGATGGTTGGATTGCAAATACTAACCCAAACAAGTTGGTCTGATTGAAGGAGCAAATACTCGGAGTGCGCTACTTCTGCTCCCATAGAAATTGGAACGATATAGATAAACGCTTAACAGTATCAAACTATAACCTCACAACATTCTCCTTTGCGAGCTTGGTACCGTATTTGGTTGGCATAACAAAACTGGCTCAAAAATTCTTGCAGTTGTAGGTTGTTGGTGCCTGACAACAAACAACCTCCTGCGGGTGCTTCAGAATGTGACGTTGGTAACTTCACTCCTGTATTTTCCGATTTACGTAAGTGTTAGTTGTAGTTACGACAGCATTATGCAGCCCCCATTTCAACTGTAAAAGTGACAAAAATAGTACTAGTGAAAAGCGAACTACGTTATGAGTAGGATACGACTAATTCCACCACATTTCACTGAGATCTATCATCACGCGAGGGTTTAGGTCTAAAAGACCTGAATAATCCAGGATCCAGTGTGGTAATACCATTTTCTGCACCCTATCTTATACACTGTTGGACAAAGAATGAACATTATTGATTAGCCATATATTACCTAATATAAAAAGAGTACCGTTCAAAGATGACTGCTGGTTTTGCCTCAGTTGCGTTATCTTGAATTGACTATGATATTGTGCTTTGATCTGTGGACCATCAAGGGAATTGGGGTTTGCAACTCATTTTGGCTCACAAACTGCTAATCTGGATAATCTTGTACTTTAACTTTTTAAGCAAAGATACGCGTTGCGTTCGCCAACCTGCGTCGTCTGCGGCATCGAAAAGACGTCCGGTTGTCGTTGAAAGGAAGGGTATATAGTGCGTGTGTGCGTTCCATTTTGCTTCATGGTTCGGAAACGTAGCCTGTTCACAAGGAAGATATCAACAGACTTGCTGTGTTTGACCATCGTTTTCTCCGCCGATTGGCCCATATTAAGTGGACTGATCACGTGAACAATGTGTTAGTTCGCCGGCGCGTATTCCGGAATGTTTGGGATGCGCGACCAATTGGTCAACTAATCACAGTACACAGCTTGTGTTGGTTGGGTCACGTACTCCGTATGTCATCTGAACGTTTACCGTACGGGGCATTATATACTGAGACCACCAATAGTTGGGTAAAACCGCGTTGTGGTCAAGCAACAACGTGGTCACGAAATATGAAGACCTTGACTGCTCCATTGAGCAGAGTGAGTAGGTGTCGCCTGCCTGGATGGGTTTCTCGTGATCACTCAAACCGCTGATTGGAGACGCTATCTGAGATGGCGGTATCACAGTCAGTGGCGTACCTGTATCCATATCATTTCTAGTTCTTCCACTTAGTCTTTTATTAATTTTCAATTGTTTAGTAGCGTTTTCTTATGGGATATTCCACGTCACTGTTGAGCTGAGCGGCGGCCCGAACCACAGTACCTTTTGGTCAGGCTCATGGTTGTTATGATGATGATGATGATTAACTTTTCAACTACGGTGTTTGGACCCTAATGGAAACGTTTACGCAAGTGTTTCACCTAGTATGTGCAGCTGAAAACGCCTCGTTGCTTTGGCGTCGGTCAGTACTTCATTCCATGTTCATGAGCCTTTGCGGACGCTACGGGAATCAACTTGTTTACCGTGATAACTAGGAGTCATAGGAACAAAAAACTTGTTTTCTGTATTTGATCATCGGTTGGTTACGACACGGTATATGTAAGTAGTCATTGTTCACCGTTGTATGTAGGCCGAAATACTATGAAGACGCTCAGATCTAGACGAGAGAATGATTAAGATTATCCACCAAAGCCCTTGGTTCAAGAGCCTCTACCGCACGGCAACGGGTGGCTAGTAGTGATCGCCAAACAAGTCATTTTGTTCCCTGTTCAGGTTTCCTTAAACTTGAATGGTTAGGCTGACGGTGCCAGCCAGTCATATGTCACACCAAGCATTCTTTGCTAATGTTGTGGCCGATTGGCGTAAGATGCAGGAAGTAAAGTCGTTCACCAAAGAATAGACCACTGTAAATTGGGTTCGTCGCGTTGCCGGTCGCCTCCACTGCTCACGGAGTTAGTGATTGGAAACTTTAGGTAAGATAACAGCTAGCCGGCTCAGTGGAGTGAATGTTGTCGTTGCTTGACCGAGTTGTTTTTGAGGTAAATGCGCCTAATGACGTGTAGCAGTGAAATCTGTAAGGAACCTGTTTTGTTGATGACGCTTCACTTTCGCGTGTAACTCGGTTACTTTTTGCAAGGTGTAGTCAACTTCATGTTGAATGTTTGAGTATAAAAATAGTTGTTTTTAGTGGTTAATTTCCCCCTCTTATTTTATTTTTTCCTGGCTGGGGCTTTCTTTCTTCCAGGTCGTCTAGGCTTTAGGCATCAGCAAGTTCCACCGATGTATTACTGTCTTTGATGATGGTGGTTATATGAATAGTAATCAGGATGAGTAAGAAATCGTCCGTTGGAGGTAAAAAAATTGTGTTTGCTAACAGTTACGCCATTATTGTTGTTAATTGTTTTTGATTAGTTCGAGGTCCATGGGGGTTATGCGTCCGTAGTACTTTCTTCTGAGTGCAGCTGTCAAAGTTGTGCCATCGGATATTGTTAATAGTGATGCCGGTCAACATTCGGAATCTCACCATCTTAAATTGATTTTTAGGTACTCAGTAGACGATCTGAAACATCTTTCTTATTAACAGAATGATCGACGTCTGTTACCCGGGAAACAGTGGCACCTGGAACTATTTTAATCATTCTACTCTTCATTCGTGCAAGATGATATTCAGACAGCCGCCTTGTACTACGACCAGTGCTTAATTCTCGACAAGGACAAGCAAATGAGTTCACGTAATCTGGTTATAAGACATGGAAGGTTATCTTTGACATGTGGTTTGACATGGTAAATTGTTTCCACTAACATTTCTAGCCTTCTTATTTTAACTTCGGTCGTTGGATTTTCTTTGAAAGGGTGAGTAATGAGTACACATTTGTCATTAACAGAGGGTGACCTAATTTCTAGCTCGACCGCCTACATCGCCATCTGAACGAAGTGTTCGGAGTAGTCATTCCGTGTGAATACATATAGAAATTCCGTCTCGATATGTTAAGTTTTAGTGGGTGAGATCTTTAACGCCCTTCCATTTTTGCCAGTTTTTACTTTTAAACGAATTGCACTCTTGTGCCAACTATTCTTTGTCTATCTACTGAAGCCCGGAAGGCAGACACCTAGGTGCAGCAAGCAGGGTTTTCCATAGATCAAGATTATATGCATTCGTTGTTCACTTCATCAAATTTTGGAGTTTCGCCATGTACTCCATCGCCTAGTAGTCGTCGCTTTCTCGTGATCACTAGGCTGTGCCGAACCACATAGATGCATCTCCATTTTTAGGTTTGCTTCAGTGCAGGTTTGCACAGAGCAAAGGTGAGGACATATTACTGGTGCTTCGCTTTAATGTTGTAGCTAAAGTTAGGATCTGCGGGAAATCATCTTGCAGATTAATTATCATGATTGGTTTGAGCCAATCATACCCATATTCCTCATCATTATTCACTCTGGTCATTTACAATGTAATAGGGGATTGTCTGCGGTTCTCAGAGAACCCTATTGAATGTTTCTCACTTAATAAAGTATGGCTTTTGGTTATGCTGACCACAGTATACCGTTTAATTACTTTCTTATAGGTCAGATGACGTTAGACATTATGTTGCGTTCTGTTAATTGCTTTAGGATTCCACTTGCCGCTTGTATGGTCGCCCTGGTTACGCGCCTAGTCGCTTGATCCAAAACCGAGAAATGAGAGGAGACGCGGCAACACCGTTTGTTGGAAGAGCGAGACAAAATTAGACCATAGCTCTAAATTTCCAGCACAAAACGATTACCATAGATAGCTGACAGACTAAGAGCGAATCAGATGAAACAGTCATATATGGCAGTCAGGGTGTCAGAGCAAATCACGTTACGGGGAATATCAGAAAGCAACGCGAGAAAAAACTCAGTCCAGATTGCGCACAGGCTTTCGACCGCACACCTGCCATCTGATTGGCTGAGTGAAACCATACCACCACCCACGACCATACCATCCGAGCCGGACCGGCCAATCGATGTGGCATTATGCGTCCTGGCTGTCTTGTTAGGAGATGCGCTCCCTAACGCCGCTCCAAGATTTTACATGATTTTTCAAGACCTGTAGTTACTCAGATTTAGTCTTAGGTAATCGAGTTAATGGGGTTGTTAACCTGTTCTTTCACTTGGGAAGTTGTCTCAGTAGCGGTTGGGATATTGGAAATGAAATAAAGGCTCATGTTGCCTAGACTGATGCAATATAGATAACCTTTGGCATCTGGTAGATACCTGGTCATTAGGGGGCTTGGCTGGTATAAATTGAAGCCTACTCATACTTGCGCGCAGTTTTGGCCCTGATGTAGGCTTTTCAGACATCTCTAGGACGTCCATGATGCGCTTATTTAAGGCGACCATGACTACTAAGAATATCGCACCCCAACCTTCCATAAGTGACCGACTATCGACATCACCGGTTGGTTGCACGCACCGGTCGGTACAAGTGCGTAGGCAATTGCGGGATTAGAAAGCGGATATATAAAATTGAATGTCATCATCAGCAGCAACAATAGGTCATTGGTTAACACTGATGAGCAACTACAATACAACCATAGGAACCAGAGTAAGTCCAATTTTGGATCCAAAGTAAGAGTAAAGAAAGGAATTTCGTCCCGACAGTTTACCCATATTCGAACACTTAACATCAGTGTCCACAGTTTGGAAACAAATGCCAGCGCAATGGCATATGTAAGATAGCTTTTCCGATTTTTAATACCCCATCCCATTAACCGCCATTATTTCGCAGGCAACTAAATCAAACATCAGTATTCGTGCCACTGAATCCAGTTAGCCCTTATATCTCTTGATGTTACCGGCCAAAGACTAGACGAATCAAAAAGACTACAGCCTGAAAATGGAACATGATCTGAAATTCCCAACTTAGCGATATCGAGAGTTGAGAGGTTTATTCGTTGTCTTTAAAAGTGCTTAAACGCAGCCGGATAGCCTATGTGTTGGTGTTACTGATTAATAATTTCACACGCTGCCCACCCTACGGTTGCTTTAACCGATGTAACGTCTAAAGATATTGAGAACTGAGGATGTTTACCAGTAATGTAATCAATAAACCACGTTTTTCCATCGTCGCAAAATCTATGCCTATACCGCTCGTAATGTTTGTGATCAGTGAGCTTAGGAGAGGTGGCGAGCAATCAGGTCCATTAAATATATCGTTAATGTTTTGTGACCGAGTTGTCTGTAAACTAAGGACAATCAACAAGGCAAGACGACGAAGGCTTCAGGTAAGTTGTTTGTGAAGAGTGAAAACGTCAGTTATCTTGAAATGGTTGCATTCACTCAGTTGCATCAGATGACATCAGAAGATAAGCAACGGATAGATTGGGTGGCGGGTTTTTGGCAATGGTGTGACTAGTGAAAAACTTTGTAGAACCTATCGTACGGACAGGCTAAAATAATCTACCACTTTTCCCAGTAGGAAGACAAACCTTATTTTAATTTTATCAGTCAGCCAAGCTTCATGATCGTTCATCTGACCATCATTTTCCACTTAACTCTGCACATGACCTCAATCCGCCTGACCTGACCGCGCTCCATCGAGCTCGGTATACTGACTGACAATGACAATCAGTTGACGGCCAATTAATTTGTGGAAGACGTGCGAATGAATAGTGATTTCACCTCGGGAAGTTGAATGGAAAGGTACGCTTGTGAAAGTTTTGGAAAGGGCAGTGTAATGATAGCATAAGTTTGCTAAACTTGTATGATGATGTCAGGTCAACCTACCTATGGTTAGTTGGAAGGAATGAGTTAGACCTTCTTGACTACATCACCGGTGGTTCGGGTTGCAGAAATTTATTGCAAAAGCGTCTTAGCTCAACATCGTGTGGCTAGAATTACCGGGTAATCGAAAGTGATAATACCTCAACAAATTAATGCACACATACACGTGCGTCCAGGTTACCACGCAATATGAACTGCTTGTCTTCGTCTTCCTGGTCGCCGTTTTTCTAGTCTGAGAACAATTTTGGGACTACATTGGCTGAACGCTTTTCGAGACCATGCAGTCGCTGACACTATGACCTTTGAGATTGACGATTTCAAAGACACGGTAGCAAATAAACTAACAACACATAACGGAGCTTTTCAGTAGCATGTGACGAAGTGTGGGTACAGTAATCTAAATCACTGGCAGACCAACTCACTATTTCTGTGTATTAAAACAAAGGCCACAATTTCTAGGGCGACTTCATACTGATTGCGTTAATTTTTTGTCCATTCGTGCACTGTGCTGTGAATACGGTGTTCGGTCAGGCGATGTAAGAGACATGTTAGCTAGCGTGACGATCGATTAATCGAAGAGTAGTCGATATATGGTAAAGGTTGTCCAGGCGAGCTCCATGTAATTTTCATGTGTAATTAAAGCCGTCTAAGCGATACTAACTGCTTCTGTGTGCGACTAATCTGTACGGGCTGGACGTTGAAACTTACTCTGTTCATTTATTGGTCAGGACTGGATGGCCTTATTTGTATTCCTTTGCGTTATATGCCCGATAATTTGTTTGATCATCTATCATGCACGTCATCTGTACAGATCATGCAACAGCGAATCGCGGAACAGTCCGCCTTGTTAAATCAGGCGAAAATGATCGACCCTGAAGTTCGTTCTCAACTGCGCACTCTAATGGCTCAACTTAATCAACGGCGGGAAGAAGCCGTTGCTCAGTTGGCAGAAGGCAAAACTGAAGAGGAGTTGAGGTGAGTTTTGTTCTCTCTGTTTAGGTTAGGATGGCACCCTCTGGTGTTATTTCAGTTAGGTGGTCAAAAATGCGGTCGCTGTTTGCTGTTAGCCTACGTGTTTTCCTGATTACCTGACAAGCCAGTGTATTTTGTAATGTTGACTGACTTTGGCCGTACAATAACTTCCGGTTAATTCGTCACTCGATGGGGCTGCCAAATAATGACGACCGTATAGTGGGTTAACGCGACCGTATTTTGCTTTTGGCTTTAATGATGAATAGGGTGTTAGAAATGGTGTTAGAAATTTACATAAAAAATAGTTTGTGCGGATCTGTAATTGTTTTCAGTATTGATCATATTTCACTAATGTTCGCATCATCACTGTTAATAATCCTGACACTTAAACGCCTTTGCCAGTAGACAGAGGATTAATTAACTCACAAGCGAATGTGGCTGAGCGTTCACATATGATTATTCAGTCGTGCCTGATGTGAAGTCGATGACGTAATGGTCAACACGGTTGCCTCAACTCGTGGCAAAGATATGCACTACTGACGAGCCCCAACAAAAACCAAACTGGAGTCTCGTGCTTTTTTTTTGAAAGGGGCCGACTGGAAAGTCTATGGGAATGCGACAGCTACGATCAGTTGTGGGTGATGGCTAGTTTATATGAAAATCATTATAATTGATTGAATTCATTAGTAGGATTTAAGTAGAATCCACTTCGGTTGGTCACGTATATCCGGTTGGCTGTATCCGTTTCCAGGTTAGCCTGTCACAAGTGCCTAAGCTAAAGGACGCCGGCGCAGAACCATTACCATGAATGGCTTGCGTCTTATCCTTCCGCTTTGACACACACCCCGTATCCACTGTAAACCCGAAGGAATAAAGTCGGAGGGGATATAAGTGAAGGTCTTCATGGTCGGGAGGCCAGTGCTGACTGGCCAAGTGATAGACTAATATGGGAATAAAACCTCTCTGTCCGAAGCAATAAAGTGGAGAGACACTTACTAGTAGATCTAAGCTGAAAATATTAGGCCGGAAGTAGTTTAATGTTTATGCATACCAGTACGCTATTACTAAGATTAGGAAGGGAAACAAAAAAATTAAGTTTGCACCGAGAATCGAACAGAACCTTAAGCGTACATTGTTCCAACAAAGTTGAAGAAGAAAAAAATAGATAACAGGCCTCCCTGACCCGAATTTTTGAGAAAGAGAGCCCATGGTATGTCACATGACAGAGGTCGTTGGTTTATACGAACAACTTACCTTAATGTTGTCTGATGCACTCGTCGTCTCTTCCTCGATGGTTTGCTGTGAGTACGTTGGTTATCTACTAATCCTAGGCAGTCAGCGCATTAGTCGCAACGCGACACAGTCGTATCACCACGTTTGCCACAACATGTGATCACTTCGCGTGATATATATATATATATCATTGACCAGTTTCTGTAATTTTAAAGTTGCATTAGCAGCGGTGTAGGTATCGGAGTTCAACTAAAAGCTCGTGTCTCTTAGGCTAGGGTAATATTTGCCAATTTAAGACATCTCCGGTGACGGAGGACATCTCTGAACTTTGCGTGTCGCGTATATAAGGCGATTGTGAAAGGTATTTTTCTTCACGGTCGCAAAACTTGCCTGCTTATGATAGAAGACGTAAACCGTCCTCAAGTGTTCGACCATCCATGCCCATGGCCGATCGTTTCCATCGAGTGATACCAGCGAGTGAGCATCGAAGATGTTAGGAAGTGGTTATTCGGTAATCATGGCCAAGCGAGTTGTTTTGCTCAATCTTTGAGCTTGTACAGACTTGGATATTTAGACCATATACTGAGGATGCCAGTTAGTCGTTCGCCACATCCAGCACTATTTGCCAACGCTGCGGCCGACTGACGTAAGTTGTGAGGTGAACAGACGATAAACTGACATAGAGAAATGAAGTCGTTCATCAAGGGGATGGCCATTGGAAGTCGGAGTTTTCTGTCTGGATGAGGACCTCGTGGCTCATGAAGTTGGTGGCTGGCGACGTTAGGAAGATGGCTGCTGGTCGGGCTCAGTGGTGTGAATGTTGTTTGTGAAATCAATGTGCCTAATGACGCGGGGCAATGCAGTCTGTGAGTCACCTGTCTTGTTGATGACGTCTCCCGCGCGTGTATCTCGTTTTTTCGCAAGGTGTACGCAGCTTCGTGTTGAATGTTCGGGCATAGAAATGGTTGTTTTTGATGGTTAGTTTTCCCTCCCTTTTCTTTCCTTTTTATTGGCTGGGGCTTTCTTTCTTTCAGTTTATCTAGATGTCATGCGTCAGCGAGCTCCACTGTTATGTTACTGTCTTTGTTGCTTTTAATGCTGTCATATACACTGACGAGTAGATAGCACATGAAGCTCCGTATTCCATCGACTGCTTCCGGTTATAATTCCCTAGTAACTTATTAATTGGGGAGGGCCTAAATTTATACACGAAAGCATTTTTTCCAGGCAATACAGCTGATATGGCCATTAACCACTCACTTATGTCAGCAAGAGCAACATAACCGCGGTGTCTCTGGTAGCAACAGTCACTGACATTGTAACCTCTATGACCGTGGTTATTTCTCATCTACATTCATCCCGGTGAAATAGCCTTGTGAGAAAATGTTCGAACCAATGAACCGCCGTCGCCAAGTCAAAAATTTTTAATTTGTGTTGGCAAACGCTTTCCGGGAATTGAAGTGGTTTAGGGCGCATTTTGTATGACTTTTTAGAAAAATGTAGATCATCTTCGTTGTATCCCAGCGGGTAGTCATATCCATCATTTGGTCGCCTGCCCGCTTGACTGTGGTGAACATCCCGAAAAATGCGCTGGATCGACAACGGTATAGAAGAGCTGTTGGAGCCTCACATTGTGATTTCATTTGGTATAATGCGGTTAATCATCATCATCATAGCAGTATATCAGTGGTCTTCACTGATGCTCAACTGCTGCGGAACCACGAATAAAAAAGCAAACCTTGTACAGGAACAGAGGAGGAAAAACAGGGGAGGGAAAGGGACCTAACTACTCACAATAGCTACGTCAGCGTCGAGGTGCCTACATCTTGCAGACAAACAACCAGGTTATAAGTAAAAGTAGGGCGTCATCAGCAAGACAGCCTCCTTACGGCTTTCACTGCCCCATGTTATTAGGCGCATTTACTTCACAGACAACTCAGCCAAACAACGACAACATTCACACCACTGAGCCCGTTTAACAGCCATCTCCCTAATATCTCCAGCTATTGACTCTGTGAGTCGCGAAGTCCCCTCTCCGGCCATCCCCTTGATGACCGACTTTATTTCTCTATTCCAGGTTATCGTCTGTTCACCTCACAACTTACGTCAGTCGGCCGCGGCGTTGGCAAATAGTACTGGATGTGGCGAACAACTAACTCGCATGCCCAGTACATGATCTGACCATCTAAGTCTGTGCAGGCTTAGATATTGAACAAAGCAATTCGCTTGACTGTGACTACCAAATACCCACCCGCTAACCTCTTCATTGATTACTCGTTGGTATCATCCGATGCGAAGGATCAGACATGGCCATGGATGGTTAAATATCCCAGCCTTAGAGATATACACCTCTGTTTCACTTCTTACTCTACAGCCACTGATGCAGCTTCTCAACTATACAAATCGGTCAACAGTCTCCATGACTTCAGTATCTAACATGGAATGTACGTAATTCCAGCAATCTTACAAAAGTACTTTGTACTTTGAGGCTGAATAAGCCGCATATTGAAGTGATGCTGCTCCGAACCTTTCACCAAAAGAGGTTCGGCACCACCAAAGCAGCTGACCTAAATGTTTCTATCTCCGGCGAAATTAACTGTATCAGATCCATGCGTCGACCAAAAGAGAGCAGCCAGATCTGATAGGAAAGCGGTTTTGACACCGACGTCAGCACGATTTTCTCGAGCATAAGCAGCCACAGCTAATTGCTTTCCAGACTTTTTGCCTCTAGAGCTGGCCTAACGGGAACTTGTCAAGCGGACGGCAGATAGTCTACTGTTAAGACGAATCCAATCTACCATTGCGGCTGTGACCGTTGTGCTGTGGACCATACATACTCCACTTTTACGGGTAGCGGCGGTCGTGGACTCACGCGAAGTGTATAATCAGTATCGGGTAGACAATGCGAGTACTGTGAAGTACTGTCCTGGATTCGAGTTTATGGAACACGACAGACATCGATGTCCAACGGGTATAATGTTCCTGTGAGAACTGTTTGTTGTTCAATCTGTTTTAGAGTGCGAACTTTGGAATCACCTATATTGATTCGTATTCTTGGTCTAAGCAAGGGACGAGAGAGGTCTGAGGCTGGATTGTAAGAGGTGGGACTCGTCGAACCTGAATAAGCCGCCTCCCGAAGGTGCAAAGATAGTTTTGTGTCTTGATAACATGATCAATTACCTGTTTTAATTTTTCCCAAAGTTGACCTACATAATGCCTCCAATTGGACAACTTACACACACAGGAATCACATGGATGTGGAACGACGCTTAGCAGTCAACGTTCGACTAGATAAAAGGTTACTTACGATAACCCAGGTATTAGCATATCATAACTCTGAGAATCCTCTGATAATTCACTGTGACAGGTCTCAGTTCGGCCTTAGAGCTGTGCTGCTACAACAAAGGAGACCGATTGAGTACAGATATTGGAGCCTTTCGACTGCAGAACGGACGTATGCGCCTTCGGGCACTTCAACACCTTCACATTCTGAAGAACGACAGTGGTACGCAAACCTATGATAACAGTGGTGAAGAAGCCACTGAGTGCCGCGCCTCGACGTCTACAATGGATGATGATCAGACTACAAAAGTCCGAATGTAGGCTAGTCTACTAGACCGGAAACCAACTGCACATTGGTGATACTCTCTCTCTCTCTCTCTCTCTCTCTCTCTCTCTCTCTCGCCTGTATACTCGGTCCCACGACAGGTTATTCTGAGTTCGAGACCATCGCTTCAATCGGCTACAGGATGATAGCGAGGGACAGGAGCGTGGAGCTGCAGGATGCGACGGAAAAGGATCATATACTTAAGGAGTTGTCTCGTGTGATACAAGATGGCTGGCCACAGGATTGGAAGAATCTGCTCGAGGAACTGGTAGTATTTCTCAAGAAAGACTCAGTTTGTTCCAGAAAAAGGAATAGTCTTCAAAAGAATGAGAATAGTCATCCCGAAAGGTTTACAACAGAAGTTCATTGAACAAATCCATGTGGTACATGCTGGGGTGAACACCTGTGCTTGGAGAGGAAAGGAATTTTATTATTGACCAGAGATGCTCAGTAGGGTGAAGGATTACACAGTGGAGTGTGAAATTTGCAAAAGGCACGAATCAGGTCAAGTAAAGGAAACGATGTTGCTGAAAAAATGTCCTGAAATGCCCTGGCAACTAGTTGCAGCCGGTATACTCACACACGGCGGAAAACAGTACCTGGTCACAGTGGACTATTTT
>LUCH01003598.1:4388-47496 GCA_013368495.1 Paragonimus heterotremus | reverse complement strand
TGAAATGCCCTGGCAACTAGTTGCAGCCGGTATACTCACACACGGCGGAAAACAGTACCTGGTCACAGTGGACTATTTTAAAATTGATTGGCTAAGCACTGCCATCAAAATTGTAGGCGTCAATAAACTGCGTGCGCAGTTCGTTTGGTATGGCATTCTGGAGGTGGTTTTCTCTGAGAATATACCTCCGTTTGTTTGCGCGGCGTTCAAGACGTGTGCAGATAAATTGGAGTTTGAACATCGATCAAGTAGCCCGTACCAAAGTCAGTCACACGAGAAGTCCGAAGCTGCAATTAAGGCTGCCAAAAGAAGAGTACAGCTTGCCCAAGAGTCAGGGGAAGACCCATATCTACTGCTTCCAGAACGAAGAAATGTGTCGAATGAGGTCATTGGATACAGTGCGACTCAGCGAACGTTTGGGCGAAGGACTCGAACAAAGTTGCCGATGACATCTGAACTGTTACCCTATGACATATTAGATGAGTCAAATGTTCAGGTGAACCTGCAGCGACGAAGAATGCAACAAAAAATGTATTGTGATCGGGAGTTCGGAAGCACGAGATGAAGTGTGACTTCAGTGTGTCCCTGAGAACCCGAGAGAGTGGACACGCGGTGTGATGACGTGAGATTTTGAACATAGGTCATACGATGTTGACGTGGACGGGGTGGTGAAAAAGGAAATTGTGTGCACTTGAGAGAGCGGGTTTTGCCGGAAAGAGACCCGCGATGCCAGCCATGAGGAACCATCAAGAATCAGTAGTGGACAAGGTTATCAGAGGAGACTGGATGCAATAAGATTGGACTGAAACGGTTTCCTGATTGAAGGAGGTTCAGCCAATCGGTTCACGCACAAGCTGCTGCAAATGGAATTGCGGTCGGTCAGCGCCAACGACTCACAAATGGCGATCAGTTGGCGTTTTAATGCGTAGCAGATTCAAACGTCTGAGTTGTTCTGCACAAGGTGGTGGGACGTGGCAACGAACTGATCAGTCATAACTCAAGGACGATTGTCACTCAACGGCAATCGTAAAACGGTGCTGTTCTTTCCCCAGTAAATTGAGATTGCTTAGTACTATTCAGATTATTGTTGTTCGGGTTTTCTCGATTCAGTAAGCCAACAGTCGCAACACCTTTATGCACAACTGTCGTCAAGATTACTATCTGGAAGAAGGGAAATGTGTAACGCCATTAACAACTATCTATTAGGTTCCAGTGGGCGGACCGTTTTTTGGCGGACAGTGTATCTACGTCATGACGATCCTAGCGACCAATCAGACATTTATGGATCTGAACTTCAGTTATCCTAACGGATTCATTCTGTCTAGGTTTTGACAATGCTAGTTTCAAGACTCATGTCAAGAAGTAGAAGCTAAGTCTTTTTGGTGGATGTTGTCTGCACCATAACTTTATTTTAATGAAAGGCATAACAGTCTGTGTTGCACAGTGTGAGTGAATTGATTTCTCTAGGTGCCGTGTATCAGTCATTTATTTTGTTGTTTGGATCCGTAGTGACAGGGACTTATGCCTATTCTACTCTCCGTATTTCAATTGTTAATCTCGAGTTGTTGTCGTGTAATATGTTTTATTTCTTATTCGCGCGTCTTTTTTCTTATCTTTTTGCAGATGCAGTTCTCATTAGTTATTCTTATGGCTTTAGATTACACCAAGTCAGTCTGAATAATTTGGATTGGTCCTTGTCACTTTTTATTGATTTCGCGTTTCCTCGTTTTTAGTCGACACATTTTGACATGATAACATAATACTAGCTCACTTCTACTCTCTGTCTATTGACAGTGTTATAGATCCGAACTTTTTGGCTCGACTTCAAGCTATGGTTGATACGCTAGCGCAGACTAGAGCCCTGCAAGAGGAACTGAATCAAGGTCGTGTGGAGTATGCACAGCCGAAACAGCAACCGTTTGTGTCTACTCGTTCCAATGGCTCATTAGTAGGGCCTGCTGAGGACGTGGACTCAAGCTCAGGGCGCAACATTCAAGAGGTTTGTGGCATTCTACACCGTATTGTTGGTTGTTGAGAGTCCTGACGTTTACTCATTAAACGTCAGTGATCTTTTCAACTTTGTGACTAGATGTTTACTCATGGGTTTGGTGGTGTTACTGATCGAGTTTTACTAACCAACTTTCATGCACCATAGATTTATCTGTTTTTATATCTACTTATATAGCTTAAAATTTATCACAAAGGGTTCTTCAGTCCCTTCTTAGTAACATTCCCTCTTTTCGTAGCGTTGAATGATCTGAATCTCTGTCGACCTACTACTTGTTAAACGTTTACTTTTGAAAATGTATATCAAATGTGTTTTACTCCTACTCCTTTTCCCTCTATGTGTGGGTTTGTGTTCTGTATGATATTTGTAAGTTTGTTGATTCTTCTTTGTAAACCCTCAGTGTTCTTCTTTTAGGCTCTCGTCTTCACACGTTTTTAATCATTTGTTAATCTGCCGTTTCGTAAACCGCTGTCTGAACCAACGACAGCCCAAGCCGTAGTATCCTCTAGACCTAAAATGATGGTGATGACGATGTTGATCTGTTTATGACCGTTGACCTTGAAGCATCTTATTAGGGAAACTATTACAGTGTTTCAATTTCGATCCTCATTCCCATTTTCTATTCCTATCTTAATCTAACGTGATTGTTAGTGTCACATCATGAAGCTAATTGCTTTGTGTGACGCTTTCGAATGCACCCATCTGAGGGGCCTTGTGTCCTCAGCGTTTGGAACTGCCCTAAGCGCCGACAAAGTCGTGGTTGATCGAATATCCTGTATAATCCGACTCCAAGTCATTACTTCCAGGGAGGTGAATGAACTAGAATAGCAAAATACTCTGCTGGTAAATGTTTACTGTTTATTTTCGTTTTTTTCCTATTGGCTATGGTTCAAAGACGATTAAGTATAGTTTCTATCAGTTTGTAATCGGGCCGTTAAAAAGGATTTGCAGTTTGGAAGTGGTGGTTCATACTGGAACCTTGAACGCACAGATTTGTACTGTATTTGCTGGTAAGCGAACACACTTGTGATGACCAGTATTCAGAGTATGTTCGCCTAGTTGATGACGACAGACGTCTGTTGCACCCGTGCATTCGTGTTATCCTTTGGCGTTCGTCAACTTCCAAACTCCAACACGTTACCTCATTCATTTGGGTGCTCAGTCAACCTTGGTCCCGAATAAGCTGCATCCTGAAAGTGAAATCGCCTACGAGACTTAATCAGTTTGAAGCGCCTAGTTAGACACCAATCATGTGCTGGTTTACATCAACTTTCTGCCATACTTCGGTGGATCCAAAAAGTCCTTTAAATGAACTGGTGCTGATCTCCGGGCATACTGATCATTCTTCTGGTAGCTTAAAGTGTAAAATTTCCAAACTCCATGGTGCGCTTCACAGTATTCATCCCGTGAGTTTATTCATTTTTCTACCAACCACTTCATTGTGAACTATTTTCATGACCTGTATTTAGCTTGCTGTTCTCGCTGGAAATTAGTACCATTCAGATCGTAAAACCGTTGAAGCGGCGCACACAGGACGGCTACAAGTATTCTAATAATCACGACATACAATTGAACCACAACGGCAGCGTCAGTTAAAACATGTTTGAACCACGGGCAGCAAAATGCCTGATGTTAATGAGGCAAATTCATCGGCATTGCTCAACAGGCAACGGATGCTTGTAGTTCCACCTGTCACCTCTACCACTGTAGAAGTCAGGCGCTACTGTTAACGATATGACTGGTACATTGTGAAAGAAATGTTTAAAGCCGTTAGGCGCCAGACCATATATTCTGGCCAACATTTCTCATAACAAGCTATGAACTAGTCAGGGATCCCCATTTTTCCCATCAAATCACCTGCTCCCCAGGGAAGACGAGTTTGGCCAATCGGAATGGATAGAAATTCCCAAAACCGTCCAGAGGTAGCCTTCAATATTTTACTTACCCGGCCTTTAGTTCGCCATGTCCATTGTTTCCTTCATAATCTGCGTTGCTACTTTTGGTGACTGTTCTAATTTCTGATTCCCGAATATTTACATTTCCCCATGTATTTTTTGTCCTGGTACGTTTTCCATCAAAACAGAGTGACTTCTCAAGCAGTTTCCTGACTTGACTTGCGAGCGATCAGCCAGTTCTGACGCGTTATTCTTCGTGAAAAGTTTACTGTGTTTTTTCTGCTGGAAACCGGAAACTCCGAGTTTTCGTGATTAATCCTGTGTATGTTTCCGGCATTTACAATAGGAATGCTTGCGATTATCTTAAGCCGGAGCCTGATTATGACCCGGAAGGCTTGGCTCACTGAAAGAGTCAGTAGTATAAAAACGGCTTTTGCTTTGAGGGATATCGTCAGATTTGTTCAACTCATCTATTTCACAAGTTTCTGAGAGTCGTCTGTCAATTGACTTGTTAAATTGACAGATGGCGCACTTATTCTGAATTTGGGTAGGCTTACAGGTTCGACAGAGCACTTCGTGGAACAGTTCACTGTCACTTCCTTGCTCTCATTACATTTACATAGTTCAGACATCTTACTTTGGCCTATCAGCCTAGATTTTTACTTCGACGTCTGTGATTATTTCACATCGCTAACACGTTTTAATGATGGACCTGGACTTTTTCTCATTCTACCACTTCTCAAAGGTGATTGGGCATTAGTGGAGACATTAACTCATGTATTCTAGTTTATTTGGACAGCTAACCAAGTCTCCCCTGACTGAAGTGGACCTATTATGGTTCAAGGTATGAGCCGGGTATATTTATGTAAGTCACTGAAGGTTAAACTTAGTCCCTGTCGCAGCTAACGTTTTTGCATTTATCATGCTTCCTCAATTCAGCGCAGCTCAATGAGCGTACATTGGAAGAGCGTGCGAGTTTCCTTCTCAGGCAGATGTGTGTAGGTCATATTATTATTTTTTCTGTTATGTAGCTATGTCAAGCACACTGCCGGTCCACGCTAGCCGTACTTGATGATCGGAAAAGTTCGTTTGACTCAGTGGTCTGATCTATACTTTTTGGTCCATTTAAGCACGTGCATATGTCGATCCCGTATAGAAACATTGTCGTTGCTGTACTGTGTTGCTTCAGCTCAGGCGGTGGTCTTGAGACACCAAACCCGGTGTTTGTCGGGTTTATCCACTTCCCCATCCCTTCTCAGTTTCGTCACACAAACTAATGGAGCACTGTTTGCGATTCTCACGGCATCCAAGCGCTTATGTTCTGTCCGGTGTGGAGATGACCAACTGGGACTATGCTGTTGACGAGGTTATGTTGTTTGACATTTTCCAATGAACACTTTGTTCGATGATATTTTCCGATCGGATGAGTTTTTTGGGATGTACTTTGAAGCTGTACATATTGCTCCCAGGACGCCACAGTGACTGTGGTCTTAGATTTGATGATGAAGTTCTGGTGGATGTTGGATTTTGACAATATTGAAGAAGAGCTCATCATTTCAGTTGTTCCGACCCACTTGCCAATCAAAAGGTTCCTTCCAGTGAAATTAGTCGATGCTAGTTTCGCCTATTTTGATCACATTGTTTTTTATGTGGAGTTGTCATTTCCGTGGATTTTTGCGTCAAGTTCATCTGCATGGAGTTGAACAACTCATGACAGGAAGTACCCGATCCTCTACGTCTGATCACACGCAACCACTGCTACTAGCTAAACGTTTCTACCCGTCAGTGATCGGACGCACATCTTGTCTTTTTTGAGCGGGAAATTCGAGATACAGTGCTCCCACCAGTAAAAAATGAACATCCCAGAACCATACAAGAAACATTTTTTGAGGTTAACAGTGGACCCAGTCCTCTTAAAATGAACCCAGTACGACAGTTGTCTCGATCGAACCCTGGTCTGACTACACTTTAGAGTGGATCGCTAAAATTCACTAATCTATTCGTGAGCGGTGTTCACACACAAATCTGGCAGGTTAGGATCTGACCCACACCCGACTGAGGAACTCAGTTTAGGGTTTATTCAGTAGTGTATTTGTTCTGTGTAATGCGCCATACCATCGTTCACGTGGTGATCACAGGGACGTGTGAACGGTATTCATCTTGCACAACGTCATGCAATTGTGAGTGGGCACAGATTTTATCTCGGAATCTGAGCGCTCGGAATTAATCTAGGTGAAACAGTTACTGTGCGAATAAAGGTCGATTTCTCCCGAAAGCAGAAGAATACAAACGACTTTCGACTAATTCTTTGGCGGCATTATCTAAAACATATTCTCATTCTTCGTGCTATTCTTCTTAACGTGGTTGTGTGCCCAGATCATCTAGCATGTATAATGTTTTTCTACTGACTGAGGCCTCCTGGGTTTCGGTTGTTATTTTACTTTCGTCTAGGCCTAGGCAGCTTGACAATATCCCATCCCGCGTGTACTTTTACCTATACTATTTCACAGATGAAACTACTTTGAGTCCGAATGGCATTTATATGTTGGTGTTTGGGCCCTTTATCATTATATAGTGTTCGCATAATTGACACAAGTTTCAAACTATGGTCACTCAAGAGTATACTTTTCATTAGGTGGTCCGCGGTGTTTTATATTGATGACAGTCTTAATGAGATCTTTGCATCTTTCATGAGCACACGGCCATTTTGACGATTCTGATAAAGCACCATTGTTCTACTCACTGCGTTGCATTCACGTTGATCGGGTATTGGAGAATGAAATACTCTCACACTCAAACGAAAACGCTTTTTCTTCCTCTCGGAAGGTGTTTGTTGCTGAACGAATACTGTGCTAGGTAGTCTGGTCTTTGAACCTTTAGAGGTCTGCATAACAGTCATGGGTGATTTTGAGCACATTGCATTTTCATTTAATGATCGGATCGCTTACCAGTAGGATTTGCTCCGAATAGCTTATTTAGGTGTGCATGATCTCTTTCAGCTGGGGATTGCTCGTCGCCCACTTTTCTATTCATGTTCTGCATTTTCACTATCGACACCACGCTGTCTGTTACCCTCAGAGTGTGAGGTTTTGTTATGGGATGTGGTTTGTCTTGTCACTACCTTTGTCGTTGCTTTTAAGCTCCTTGTGACTGTTAATTGTTTCATTTATGTGTTCAGTGCCATTTCATCGGATTGTTTTATTGCAGATAAGGCATCTAATAAGTAGTGTGACAGATTTATGATTTTAGATGAGACCCAATTGTGGAAAGTCAGGACTTCTGCTGGATTCGAACTAGCGACAGAAACACCATGCCTCAACGCGGCAAGCGCTGTACCAGGTGAGCTACAAAGCCACGCCAGGAGCTCAGAAATTTCACATTTGGACTTGGTTACCCATCCGTCCCACTGTCTCATATGGAATCCACCAAACGATCCAGGGGATCGACTGCCCTGGCAGGATTTCTCGAACATTTCACGTTGGAATCTACCAACGCCACTGTTGAGCATAGAGATTGCATTATTAATAAGTGGTGTGGTAGATTTATGTTCGAGAAATCCTGTCTGGGCAGTCGATTCCATATGAGACAGTGAGACGGGTGGGTGACCGAGTCCAAATGTGAAATTTCGGAGCTCTTGGCGTGGCTTTGTAACTCAGTTGGTCGAGATAAGGTACCTGTTAGGATAGTGGATAAACAGATTCATTCACAAGTGTACATCGTTTATGGTTTCTCATGGACCTGAGGTCACCGGTTAGAAGGAAGGTTTGTAGTGCTGGTGTGTACTCCGTCTTGCTCTACGAATCACAGACTTTATCCAGTCGCATGGAAGGTGTGTATAAGCTGCGGTATTCAACAATCCTTCTCGCAACTAATTAACGTGTATCCAGTGGATTGATTTGCATGAGCAACACGACAGTTTGTTTGCGTGTGTTTGGGAACTATTCAGTCTCGCGAGGTGATAAAAACACAGTCTACACTTACTGAGTCACTCATTATATATGCTTACAAAATACTTATCACAATGCTGCTGCTGGTGGCGGTGGAGAATCGCGGGACGGCCAGACAGTAACATGGTCACTGGATATGAAGGCCCTTGTTGTCCATCTGAACTTAGTTGGGAGGTACCGCCTGTCATGTTGGGGACTATGCGACCATCCGCACCATCGGTGGGAAACGCAGTTTTATATGACAGTGTGTCGCGGGCAATGGCGAGCCTTTATTCAGGTGACGGATTGCTCTTCGTGCATGTCTTACAGTTCCTTACGTCTTGAGTTGTCTTCTCATGGTCGTCTGTCGGAAGCAATACTAGCCAAAACCATAGTACTCATGGTTACCACGTAAGGCTGAAAATGCACAAACTCCTTCTGTAAGGTCATCAACGTTTCAGCAATCTCATGTTTCGATTGATCCACTGAAGACATAACGATCGCTGACTGATTTAGTTTTCACCCTACGTGATGTGCGCCTACAACTGACCATCAAACCGGCAACTTCATCGGCTCATCTTACGTGCTAAGTTATTTTCCAGTTTCAAACCAACTTTTCGTTTTGGCCCTTGGAGGAGATGGAGCGTATGTCGAAAGAAACGGGCAACGCCATTGTCGACTGGCAGTGGTGTGATTAGTTAACAGTGCCGTTGTGTGCTGCCCTGATGCCTTCATCCAGTCTTACGAAAACTTATGTCACCCAATTTCATATGATTTGTGTGTTCGCATTCCTCTCTGTTTCCGTCCAGTACTCGCTCAGAGCTAATCAGAGTTTTGACCACTGTTTATTTCATATTGAAAGATATCAATTTATTCTTACTAAATTCACATACTTCGTCATTACCACCCATCGTTTTCATGGTAGCTCGGACGTTCAGGCTTGACCGTCCCGTCTACGTACATATGGTTAGTTGTTTCATGCTGTCTGTGTTCATTAACATTTTTGTTGTCGATGTCTTCTTTCGTTTGCATTGGTTCAAATTTCATAGGATACAGCACCTTGGAATCATCGGTTAAGTTCTCATCATCCAATCGCACTGGAACTTCGTACAACACAAATGTTCTCCGGTCGCCCATTAGACGCAGGCAGTCCACCTCATGGAAACGGATCCGTGGTGTCTAGCACGTCATTACCATCCGATCGTGCGCCACGTTGTCGGGTTCGTCCTCGCATAAGTCCTCACGCTGATGAGCTGCACGACCCGGGTTTTGAAGCAGACTCTGACAGAGGTTGGGTACTTGCTGGACAACGGAACCGGAAAATACGCAGGTTTGATTCTTCATCTTCCATGATTTGTTTTGTGCCTGCAGTTGGCTTTTGTTACTTAACACTTGCATTCCAATGGGTGTTGATTTGATTGTATTCTTGACCTCGTGGTGTTTTGTGGTTCAGTGGTGCACAACGATGTTGACTTGCGTTTACACGGTTGCATACACGATTCCTGACTATCTGGAATTTTACTGTAGCCTACCTTGGGTTACCTGACAGTGTCTGGTCCACACATTAATTTGCAGCAAAACCCTGAGTCTAAAAAAATCTACATTGTTTCGACCCACTATTTTGTAAAAAAAAAATAGTCCGGTGTGCTGTTCAATTCTTCACGTAGAGCGTGTTTAATACATGCATCGGGTACACCTGTAAACTTGTTTTCATAAGTTCGCACGTATCTTATCTCGGATATTTTTGCTTAGGTGTGTTTTATTTCCACATATCCAGTCTGTAGGTTGTATGTGCTTTTGTGCTGTGCAACCTCGTTGCTAAACCCGCTTCAGTTGTTTTTTTTGGAACGGTTAATGAATGCATGTGTATTTCTGTCAATTGTTGACCTCGCACGTCACTCTCAGCAAGTTTGCCCGTTTAGAGGTGTTGACGCTAAACAACTTTTTAAGTGAATCTATACTAAGTATATCTTGTTGGTCACTTTTGTATGATTCCTGCCGATGAGAACGGATTCTCATCCTTTTGGAAAATTTACGTTGTACTTCACTAATTCTCAAGATCCTTAGATCAAGGAAATACTAGTGTGTGATATTTTTGATCGTATTGGTTATGTTCGGTGGTGTGAGTTGGTAACCTCACGACTGCTAACATGTCACAAAGTTCTGCTGTTTTGAATATGTTCGAAATATTATGGTGCTTCTGGCACGCACGGCAGTGAATTTGTTTGTTTCCCTTCATAACTTATAATTATCAGACTGGATCCTCCTGACAGTCGGATTGCCAGTGCGCATTCTTTACAACGTCTTTCCGGTAGCCTGCAAAACCTTAGTGGGTCCGAAAGTGATGGAGAAAATACCGTCCATTCTCCGGACACAACACCACTCAGTTCCATGAAACGTCAGCTTGATTCTTCCTATTCTGAGCAACAAGATCTGTCTGATACTGCTGACCCTAAACGTATTGAACGACGTCGCAGACATATGGGTTTGCCCACACTACGGCCTAATCACGTAGGAATCTTATCACACACCATTTTCATTGGGCATCTACATAAACAGTTGGCTGAGACGCGTTTGAAAAATTTGTGCGCCGAAGTGGCCAGTGGCGAGGTAGTCGAATGCAACTTCATTCCACCACGTGGCTGCGCGTTTGTGACATTCGCCTCGCGACGTTCCGCTCATCGAGCTGTCACTGAAATGGACCAATCGAAAATGAATGGTCGTGAGATTAAAGTGGCCTGGGCACCGAACCGTGGTGTCAAATGTAATGCGGATTATATGAAATCCTATTGGGATCCCGACGAGGGATGCACGTACTTACCTCTGGAAGAAATCACCAAATTGACGCGGCCCAAACTGGATGAATTGTTGTCTGGTCATGGGGAGATCGATTCGGATTCTGTTGCAGATTCACGTTTAAGGGATTTGATTTTAAACATTCCACTTTGTCGTTCGTCTACCGCATCTCCTGTTACTCCAGTTTCGACCTGCAACCAGGGAAGCAAATCTCGCCCGATTCGTTCTTCGCAGTACACACATTCAAGTGCTGTGTATTCACCATCCGCACTGCCCACCGTACCCGTTGGGATGGCTGTCAAAACGGCCGTCAGCTTACCGGCGATTGTACCACCTCCTGTTCCTCTGCTCATGCCCTTAGTTTCAGGTTAGTGGATCGTGTTCCATCTTGTTTGTTTGGCAACGCATTTTTACCAAACGGTATGCGAATTTTGTCTGTTTTCTTTGAGGTGCACTGTATTCCAGCCATGATTATAATCACTTTCATTAGCGTGGTTAGAGATTGCAACAGAATAATGGGTGAGTGGATTCCGTTTACTTTTGTGTCCTACAATGACCACACGAATCGTCTATACAATGATCACAAACACTCGGTTAAAAACCTCACCAACAGTGTTAAGGAGTAGATAAACACAGTTGATTACGTGTGTACCAAGATAAGGTAAATGCGGAGCTCAATAACGACGCATCATTCAACAGCGAGCGAATGTTGTTAGACGTATGCAAATAACCAGTCAGGAGGCTGCAAAGCAACGAAGGTGAAAACCACCACTACACTACTGAGAAGCTAGGAATGTCTCACTAATCAGAACAATGTGGGTCCTGGAAAAGGGACTTATTCCTGACACTAATTTTTCCTATCTCTGTATCCCAACTTGTATCAACCATGTCTTGCAGTGATCACTCAATATAGAAAGAAACTTGCGTTTATTAGTCTTCCTTTTTAGGGAGATCCTATGGCCAAAATTATTTCGAGAAGGTTCAAAAAGTCAGTCGAAACAACCTACCTTGCCACTCAATTGTGCCTGAGTTTCCGTTCAACACCCGTTATCATGTCACAACTCAAAGACAAACTTCCATGTTCTACAACCAATTGTTGTGTGTACTCATTTGTTTGCTCGTGAGGAGCATCATACATTGGTCGTAATACAAGGCGATTGTCTGACAGAGTGCGTGTACATCATGTTGCGTGGCTGAATAGTGGTGTGGTTAAGACGGTTACAAGCGCGATTGTTGCTCATTTGACTGACTAATCATTCTGTCAGTAAGAAAGGCGCTTTTCAGATTGTCTACCAAATGCCAAGGAATCGATCAAGAATGGTGACATTCCGAATGTTGACCGTTGCCGAGGCCACTAGTATCCGATTCCGCAACCGTGACCTTTGTACTCATAAGAAGTTCGTACGGACACTTAATATCCCCTGGCCCACAATCAATCAAGCCCACGATTTAGAACAGTGATTGCGTAACTGATAACAAACACACCGTCCATAGTCTCCATTGGCCATTTTTCTAGCTCAACCCAATTACTATTTTCATATTTGTTGTGTTGTAATTAGCGTGACGGTCAGACACAGATAACAAGTCTTGTTCGCTACTTTGTCGTTCTCATGACTTCATTGGGTATTTTCGAACGAACAGCTGTCTTACTTCGTAGAGTAGCCTCATCGAAACTTCAATGATATTTTGTGAAATTTTTCGCCTTGCTTATTTTGATAAACAAACTTCTCTGCATTATCACCTGCTCTTGCTAAACCAGATGTCTAACTTGACTCATGCTCCGTGATTCGTCGCTATCTACGTAGGTCTGCAACAGCCGAAGTGTGGAGTCGTTTTTGGACCACCTTCAAAAACCACGGCAGTGCTCGCTCCTCCACCACCACCACCCCCTCCTCCTCCTCCTCCTCCTGCTTCTCCACCACCCCCGCCTCCACCTCCACCACCGCCACCAGCCTCAGAGTCCGCGACTGACGAGCTTGTCAGCACTAGCGGAGCCCCTCTACCGCTGTCTACTAGGCCCCCGTTGCTCTCTACCATCCCTTCGACCGGTAAGCATTAATGTGCTACCTATAGTTCGACTCCACTTTGTGTGTTATTCTTTCATTAGTTTATTTATATTGACTTCTTGATGGCTGGTATTTGATAGTAGGGAATACCTTCACTTATTCCTCATAGCGGTTCCTTGTTAGCCACCTCTTTTCATCGTGATTCTGTCTATCGCAATTATTTATTGGGCCGGATGTCTGTCATCCTGATTAGTTTTACTTTATCCTGTGTTTTTGTTTGTGTTTAATCAGCATTACAATGAGAGTGAACTAGAACGGTTCCCTTAATGGAGTACGTATAGTCTCCCAAATCTCGCGAAAATCGATACGAGTGAGACTGGAATCGATAGGGACAACGACTAAGTGTTACGTTGGATTTGTTTCTAAGGGGTTGTGATTAAGCTTGTTTGAACATTCTTCAAAATTGAATAATTGAATTGTCGTAATAAGGGTCGTAGAAAGTAATAACGAATAGGCCAATCAAAATATGTCGCCGAATAGCAATCGATAATATTAACTTTTTTTTAAAAAAAGTAATGTCTTTCTAACAAATTGTGACCATCTTGTACCGCCCAGACCCTGGTTCCAATTTTCTCAACGCAGTCTATTGATGCCAACAACTGTGTTTGATTGTGTGTGTTTGATGCTGACACTTAATTGCCATACAGCAGTGCTAGGGAGGACTAACTGTGGTTTAAAGACCAATGAAAGAGAATGCATGGTACTTGTATCCTGAATCTTATATCTATACTGAAGCAGGCGGCGCTACGACGTTTACATCCTACAAATAACCCAAATTTCACACCGGGGTAGGAGTTCTTCCTTACGGCCCTCGCTACCTAGATCCGCTGATTCTTTACTTTGGAGACAACTTAGACATCCAACAACAACCTTTGTGTCACTGAATTCTCGTTGCCATTCTTTCCTTGCGTCTCCAGTAATGTGCTAGATTGAATACGGGCCCTTTATTTTCCGCAAATGAATGCGATCTTCATCGACTAGATTACCAGCGATCGCCTTTAGTTTCCTTTGCAAATCATCAATTGTCTTTCACGAGTCTTGCGCAAAAGTTCTGGCATGATTATCTGTAGGTTAGCAATCGTTGTATGCATCCCAGTTATTTTATTGGACGCATTTTCAAGTTGTGAGCAAACGAACTTGCTTGATTCTCATTATCAGAAATCTTCATCTCCATTGTTTTCCCGCCGATGTCATGCGGTTCGTGCGATTACACGCAAGTACCAATTATCAGGTTCCCCGCTGTGCCTATTATTTTTGATTTTCGGCGATTTTCGGCCTCAATATGAAGCCACTCAAATTGTAGTTCTACGAATGCTACCCTTTAGTCGAGACGAGATGTTACCTTTATGATATGGATATTCTAATTTGGAGAAGTCTTTGGTCGTTTTACACTTGAAAATTTATTTACTACTGTACATTTTTCCTGTGCGAGATACATTATGCAGACCGGGCAAAAACGTCTAGTTTCATCTTCCATTCTGTGACCGGCGCTACCGTCACAGTTTGTGAACATTGCAGTTTTCAGCTGCAATGTGCATCTTAAACCAGTGAACGGGGCAAATAATAATATACAACAACGTCTGTTTCTTGTAGAAGTCGTCAAACACTAGCAGCTTATCATCAAAATTGTTCAGTTCAGTCAGTTTCTCATCGGATCAGATGTCAATGACTGGATTCTGTAAATGTCACAGATAGTTCTCTATGTTATCGTGTGTAACGAATCATAATAGTAGAAGACGCTGAGGAGCACTAACTCCAGCATGAAATGTATTCGGCACTTCTTTGTATTCCTCTACCTGAACTGGTAGATCAGATTAGAACGCCGATATGTTATATTTACATTACTGTGGGCACACTCCGTGATTAAGAGATTCCAAACTTGTTGACTGTTACAATCCGATCCACGTAGTTTATTACACTTCTGTAATTTAAAAGTAGACCGTTTATTGGCCGGCGGTATGTATGACCCGTTTCCACAATTTCATAAACGGCAATACTGCGATCTATACGGGCAAATAGTTGAACAGCACATTCCTTTTTGCGTTTTTGTCCAGTTCTTCCGGGTAACCGTCTAGTTTCCTGTGTCAACCACCTAGACGCATTCCAAGATCGTGGGCTACTTCGAATTTGGATTTGATTTTCCCTTTGCAACTGGTTATGTTAACTGTCGTTTACTCGGTAACCGGAAGTGGGCTTTGCTTGTACTCACCGTGATTCGATTCACCATACTCGTATCCTTATCTCTGAGATACTACAATCCCTGCCAGGATGCCTTATTTCACATTTCGTGGACCACTTCGGTCGAAAATGACAACCGATAGGTGCATCCTTTGCTCTGTGTTTTTGCACTAAAACATTGATCGGAAATAAACCTGATAAAAATTTAACAGTCCAGAAAGTAAGTGAGCCATGATGGAGTGACTACCTTGTACTTCATGCGTGTTTGCGAGTTGATATATCACTCACTTCTTTGTCTGATGAAGGAGCCCTGATTTTGTGTCGCGGTACTCCAGTATTTCTAAGCCCCATTGCAGTTTGTTTCCGGCAACGGCGGTCCTATTAAGCAGTGTCTGGTGTGACATGCGATTATTCCGTACACAAGCAATAAACGACCTACCGGTTACAGACTGTTGGTTATGCATGATCTACGTGGTTAAAGTGCAGTCTACATATTCCACTTATAATTAGGAACCTGCCTGTTCTGAAAGTGTCGATGAGGTGTTGTATATGTTATATCCCTGTTTACCAATAAAGTCATGCCAATTTCTGTGTGGTTTTCCCAAAAACTTCTATTCCCTCTCTATAAATATTTGATTTATTACCGACTAACCTCAGCTCAGTGGGACATATTCATTTATCCACACCGATTAAAATTGCTGCCTCACTGCTTTATTTAAACGGTATCTGTAGATGTTTCTGGTGGCCATCCCTGTAACATTTAAGTACCAAGAAAAAAACGACATTGGTAATTGCCTATAGACATTTTGATATACAGGTTTTGCTGCAATGACTCCTAATAGTTCCGTATTAACCTAGCCATATTCCACTCCACAAACAATCATACATTATTGCAGTTGTAGTAAACTCATAATACATTAACAATTTTGCAGACTGAACGGATTGTCTTATTTGCTGTCTCCAGCGAAATAGATAAATTAAAATGTTCTACCGTTGTTTCTTCCTCTACTTTTCTTCCAATTTGGTCAACGAACTCTCCCCGTTCCACACCTCCACTTCTCGAAGTAAGGTAACTACTTTCTGCAACCATATTCCGGCAGGTTCTTCCTTCCGTTGTTCAGATGAATTAGCTATGGGAGTTTCCATTTTCTTATGGTTCGTTTCCTAAACCCAAAGTGTAAATGGTTCTAAATATTTCCAACGACCTCACTCAAGCGTATGTATTTCAAGCCGCACTCGTTGTAACCGTTGCCACTTGGTCTAATGCAGGTAAACATAACAAACGGACCTTTGTTATCTGGGTGGTCTCTTGCGGCTTTTATCCGAAGCTTCCTGTCTCACTGCATAATGCGGATTGACAACTAATATCCAGTCAATGAATGCGAACTCTGCATCGGTACAGAAGGCGATCCTGATGACAGCTTGACTTGGCGTTGAGTCTGTGGTAAAATTTAAGTCGTAAAACAACGGACGAGAATGGAAATTTCAGTATGATGCTCTCTTCTTGAATGCAGGTTTTCGTCAAAAATATTGTTGACGCTAAGTATTTCCAACTTCTAAACTAAAGCTGCCTGTTGACCAATTTGCGTGGGCGCTCTAAGTTGCCTGCTTAGATAGGTCCGATGTTTGAGCAGTCGTCTAGACTATCCGTTTTGTTATCTATCTGTAGTTTATAACGGTCCGTCGTAGGGTCCATTATTATAGCTAACAATAGGTAAAGTAAGCTTGTGTTGTGAAGAGATAAGTGACTATCCAAGGTGAGTAGGATCTCGTAAAGATAAGTTTACAGAGCACGAAAACGTTTGGTGGCATGTTTTTGTCAAGATGGATTAAGCTGCGGGTATCTTATCCTGACGACGATTATTACGGAGAGCAGATCGTGGATCGTCATGTAAACCAGTATATACGTTGCTTAATCATCATCACGGGCAGCAATACATCAGTGGTTCACATTGATGCTTAAACGTTGTATTACGTGGCTGCTCAGACCGAAAAGAGTATCTGACTTGGGAGCTTCTGCCCAAAATTCTTTAGAACTACAATGTTGTAGACAGACTGGCAGTGTTAACATTCTGTGGGATGCGGACGACAAGTGGTGATTTATATATTGTTTGACAGGAGTGCAATCATTCGTGGTGTCCAGTACTCTGATATTAGTATGGAACAGACTTCCCGGTGAGCCGTAGGCTTTCCAGAACGGATCTTCTTGAGTAGGTTCACTTAACCATGTGATGCTATTAACAACGAGGTCATTATTATGGTTGTTGGCGGCTGATGACCAACATTAGTTTATAAACCCTTTGGATTGGGTGGAATCATCTAGAGTGCCCGGCGCGCCCGTCGGGTTAGTAATCGTCCTGACCATTCGTACGACCTTTATTTAAAGGTTCAAAACCGGAATTCGCAACCCTCCTAGGTCCGCAGCTCTTCGTTCGTCCTCTCATTTTGGTGAAAAAATAAACTCTCAGCGGAAGACCGGCGGTTAGGACTACCGCTTCAATGTCCGTTTGAGGTGGGTTTTGTTTGACAGCATTTCGAGAGAAGAGAACCATATATTGCTCGGATCCAACGATACAGGATCATTTGAAGGCTGAGGATAGCAGACAGGTGTTTCCAAACTCTCATTTGCAAATCGGTTGTTTGTTTGGAAGATACCAATGTTTTGGAATAGACAACTAGGTTTTACTGATTATGTGTCACCCTTTCCTCCTTGACTCCTAAGTGTGCTTGGACTTCGTCTTATGTTTTGATGATGACGTTGATTATAGTGTATAACTGTGGTCCGGTAAATTCTATGCTGAAAACCCGTTCGTATTCTATAAATTTTTATGATAACAGCTTTATTCGACTTGTCAGAAAAAGAACAGATTTTGTGTTAACGCTACCTAAATCACAAGCAATGCTCATGTAGTTAGCTCTGTGTCACGTGAAACAGCTTCGTATTTTTGCTCAGTGGCTACTGACCAGATCCTTACTGACGTTGTTTTTAACTTATTAGTTAAAATAACGAGTTGTGGATTTGCAAATGAACATTGGATTCTTTCTTCATCGATTTAATTTTCGTATCTATAGAAACGAATCCATTTCTGTTCTTGTTTTTCATTTCCTTTTGTAAGAACCTTCGTTGTTAACCTGTCGGGATACGCAGGTGAATATGACGATGGTGGCAACAAGTACTTGCCATCAATCACAGAGTTCATTGCCGACCGTCCATCCCCAACAGCAACATCCAGTTAACCCGAACTTCGGTCGTGATCGAAACCATGATTCCTCTTTGGAATTTCCTACTCGAATGCCTTACACTGTGATCAATCCACGTGTATCAAATTGGACAGGTCCTACGTCTGTCTTCTCGCCTGGACAAACTGGCATGCGAGGTAACCTTTCGGAATTCCAACTCAAATCTGTTCTTTTCACCAAACTTCCCGGGCGGTGATCGTCACTGAGACTTACCGACTGCACGCTTTTGATTCTCTACGTATTGGCAGTAGTGATCTCCGTTGAACAATGGAATTAACATCCTCTTCAAAACATTTTCGGCTTCTGTATCGCCAGTGTTCTTATTGCCGTACGATAGATAACATGGAATTGTTGTATGTTGTCAGGGTACCAAAACCTGGGCAGGTGTAGCCGGGATATTTAGAACTATAATCCGCAACCGTTTAATTGGCACTGAACTGTGTAACTTGCGACTGTATGGCTGCTTTGCTTTTTTCATGAGTTACGTAATCACCCGGGTGTTCAAATTTGTGCAGTAACACTCGGGACCACCTGAAATGAAACTGCTCATTTAGTTTCATCAGTGTAGTGCCACTTTCAAGCATTTTGCTACAAAAGCGTTGTCTTTGTGGTGACTAATTTCTACCTTGTTCTTATTCGAATGTTATTACTGTTTACTGTGGTTTTACATACATACAGCGGGAGTGTTTGGTTTCTCGGAATCATGCTGTGCCGTGGTTTTTCAGGAATCCAGGCGTTAACTAGTGAAGGATGTTGGTTGTACTTACCCTCATCCAATTGAATTCCCAATTCTTACCCGCCGGGTTAAACTAAATTCACTTTAATTAGCTTTCCCACCACATGATTGCCTAGTTTGAACTTTGGTCTAAAGTGTTTACTTCAGGACTTGGTCTATCCACACTGTGGTGTGTATTGGGTTCAGTTCAAATAGAGTGAATTGAGTACAGTTCGGTATGCTCCGCGTTGAATTATCAAATGATTAATTGTCAAACAGCTCAATCCTGAACGGATGCATTTCCCTTCTGACATTTTACCTTAGTTGGATCAATTACCGATAGAGACAACTCCTGAACAAACTGTTTTTTTGATGCCTTCTCTTGAGGTTTATTATTTGTTTTTTTTCTCCAGCTCCGATCAGTGTGAGGGGTCGACCATGGATGCCTCAGCAACAGTTGCCACCAGGTGTTCCTCCTTTGAAACCACGCCCCATGCTGGTCCCACCTGGATCTGGCCCGATTCCGAGATCGTTCGCTCCCACTCCACAAGGCCATATGCATCCTGGTGCTGGTTTATCGTTTGGTATGAGGATGCCTGATCGAGCTTCACTTAACGCTCGTCCGAATAACCAGCCTCCCTTTGCCAACTATGCGCATCCAGCCTCTCGTCCACATCCCCCACCTCCTGGAAGCTTCGGAGTGCCGCACATGGCATCTAACCAGAACCGTATGCGTGGGTCATGGCCCAACCCTTCAGTGGGTTTCAATCCAGGCCCAATGCCATCCAACCGACCCCCATTCACACGGATCATGCGACCGGCTCCTCCGGGCGCGATGGGGTTTCCTTCCGGTCGCTTCATGCCCCGGCCTCCTAGGCAGTAGTCACGTACTTTCTCTCTCTCCTCGCAACACTACCGGCCCGCCCCAGTGAACCCGCCTACCGCTCACATTGAGCGCACAAAATCACTAGCCATGTTTTGTATATAGGCGTTCGGCGTCCGACTTCTTCTACCGGTCAGACATTACCAGCACGTCGAGTTTATTCAGAATGCTGCACTCCTTTTGTGTTTTGCAAGTGATAATAAGCCGGTACGAACGATGAGAACTGTGGTTTGTAATGATTGTACACGTCATTTTAATTCTGTATAGATTGCAGACCGTTCGTTTTTCTATTTGGAATGTTCCTCAACATAGGTAACGGGTTCGTTAGTTTTCAAGCAGATATCAAATAAATATATCTGCAGAGATATAGGAAGAGGAGGAGGAAGCGTTGGTGTATTTCAAACGAGTTATGTGGAGTTTGAGTGATGAGAAACCTGAGTATTGTTTTTCACTCACAATCACTGTGTCCGGTATAGATTACTCCACATTTGCACAATGGTTCATCGACCACTTCGGTGATTTTGTCATCCCGTCGCTCTGTGTATGATAACGGACTACTTTTTATCGACAAGTAGTTTGTACGCAATGAGGAGACAGTGAACAACTGTACGTCTGATATTCACTGTTATTACGGGGGACAGTTTTTTCTTCTTCAGTTCTTTCTGGTCGTTGGGCCCAGAGAACTATGAATCTGCGAGCTATCGGTATCATTAAATTTTTAATGTTGATACCATTGATTGAGGGTTCGGTGAAAACATCAACCAAGAAGAAACACTTGTGATAGTAATCACGTAGGTAGGCAAATAAATTGAACTAGAAGTAAGTTGAGAATCCATCCAGTTGACACACCTTTTTGAAATATCCTTCTTTTCTGCAAGTTGTATTCGTAGTTGTCAGATCAGTCATATCTCGCACATGAAGTTGTATTCCGAAATAGCAATGATCGCTGTTAGGATGCTGACGTAGTCGATATCCAATTTTTTCTACTCGGTGTGCCTCCGATCGACTTGACTCAGCTGTAGGCCAATAATTAAAGCGTCTCCCGATGGACTGAATTTACTGGAGGAACTGTTCATGACCTAGACTGATCCTCTGCTTATAAGCTGTTGTTTTCCCGTTCAGTGAATACCTGGTTTATCCGATTGAATAGACGAAGTTTTGTGTGTTGGATATAACTACTTCGTTCATCTAACACTCTTACACCACTTCACACTTCGGTTTGGGAACTTAATTTATGGATGTGTATCATTTTCTAGGATTGCTGACGTGACTGATAGAAACCGGCACGAAAGTACGCGGTAATGTTCATGATTGTAAATTGCTATCACTTCATAAGTATTAGTGTGATATTGAGCCATCATTCTGGTAAAATTTAGCAGATAAGGATCTAGCAAGCTATGTACGGAGGATCTTAAAAGAACTGCATGGTCCTCCAGTGGAAAGCTGTAAAATGATTTAATTGGCTCCAGTGGCCAACATGCTTTTCACAAGTCTCTGAAGAACAGTGTGAAAACACACCGCGCGTATTGTAATGAGGAATGACTTGTTACGAGGTAGACAAAATAACTGGTGATCAATGGAAACGTGTTTGTGAACTGAGGGATGATGGTGATCAGGTGTGGAAGAACTGTTACTTTCACCTCACTAGTCCTGATGACGATGCGTACACTTGAACTTATCACATGAACTAATCGAGGATAAACTGGTGACATACATGTGATGTGGATTAACATTTCATCAGCTGGAACAACGGAAGTGACATGCGACGATCAGTCGGGAGGAGATTACGCGACCAGTCAGGCTTTACCACACAATTAATAACATGCCTAATAATCTTAAAGTATTGGTTTTGAAGACCACAGTCGGTAGATTTTATGAAGGTAACCTCAACATTATTATCGGTATGGGTTGTTTTACCTCGAATTCTTGGAAGATTATGAATATCCAACACGTTGATCTTGATTGAAGTCTGATAGGAGCAGTCACCCATATCAGGCATTTAAAGTGTTTTCCTTTACACGAACTAGATGACGTTTGACTTAAATGTTCTGGAAGATGATCAGCGTGGCATGTGGTAACGTTTTGACAAGAGAACCATGAGCATACAAGCTAGAATTGAGGATTACGTGACTCCTTGAAGGATATATAGAATCGTTATGAATTGCAGTGAACAACCGAAATGAGAGCTTTTTTATTACGGTAATGTCGAGATAAACGAATGTAAACAATAACGAGATTCTCGGTACTGAGTTTCTGTGACACAATTCGACAACACAGCCATATGATGCTTCGTAACGACGAAAATGCGAACATTATAATCGACGCCTAAGGCACTACTCAGTTGGTTCAGTCTAGCTCAAAGGTCTGGTTACGGGGTTATCGACTGGGTGGAACGATTGCGATATGGGTGGTCGGGCATGCGCAATACTATTCACACGATACTGTGGTTGAACATTTGGGTACGGTGATTTGGTTATGCTTACTACGGAGTCAACGAAGTAGTGGTTAACGAACTTCGTTCATAATCATAAGAAAAAGTAGAAATGCCTGTGAGGGCGAGGGTATTCACTGATGATGAGTTCTGATAGTGAAATCGGATCTCAATGCTCCGATTCATACTGGGCTAACTGGAGAGTTCATCTGAATCAAGTTTATTGCAAACCCACTTCTATTTAAAAATACTGGGCTGAGAGTTTTATTGATTCAGGCCTTATTTGAGTTTCTGCCTATTAGTATCATTGACTGTCAATGACATGAGCGTTCAGAGGGAAGACGTCAAGCATCTACGGGAAATCCTTTGTCATGTTAGAGCTGGTCTGATAAGGGCAATCTTGTTTTCAATTTTCCTCAGTTTTGATTGGAGGGGAATTAGGATTGTGGGAAATAAATTATATTTTTGTTATCAGTTGCCAGTCAAGAGTTCCTCAAAAAGTTATGGGCCTGGTTAAGCTGTTTTCTGCTCGATTCTTTTTAGTCTTTTGTTCCAGTCTGCGCTTTCTTCACAGGTAGTTGGAGGCCATGAGATAAATATCCCTGAGACAGTTCAATTGTACGGATTTTATGTTTGTTAAGTCTGTATCATGTGGTCTCAAAGCCTTCCTCCAGTCAGAACAAAACCACTTTCAGTCGACTTTAAAATTGGTTCTCTTAAAAAGCCAAACCCGGATTTGAAAAGGAGAACCACCTTCGGATATAAGCTGCTCAGTTTATAACAACCAGTCGGTAAAGTTTGATCATGGGGATAAACCTAAATAATTGGTAGCATATAACCTTTTGATGCCCACAAAAATAGTTAACATGCATCGAACACCATCCACATGTCGCAGTTTTCACACTCAGATGAACGTCTCAACTAGTGTTTTTTGAAAAGCATTGGATTCGATCTTCACTCGTGTTAGAGTCTGTTTAGTACATACCCTTGCTATGACGGGTTTGGATTCTGTTCCAAACTATCATGAGTTGACCGCATGTTGTGACAAGGACGTGCACTCATGACGAGGTTTAGCAAGAACACAACTTGAGTGTAGCGTTTTTTTCAACAGGTTGATGAGTAGCTAAATGCAAAAACTGTGGCCACCTGCAAGTGGCATCCAAGTGATGTTAACCAAATCTCGTTACCTAACGATAGAAACAAATAAACGAGACACAATCCATTAAACACTCGGACAGTTCCATGGCAATGTTTACGGTTGATTCCGTATCCTTTGTACCTGTGCAAATTTTATCATTACAGTTTGGTTCCGTTTACTGAAAAAGCGAAATTTTAATGCCATACACTTTGTCATCTCACCCTAGTAAGGGATAAGATGACTATTCAGCAGTTGGTTGAGGACAATGTTTCTTTCTAGGTTGAAGGAATGAAATAAACCAAATTAGGCAGTTATGCAGCGTCTACGGCGTAAAGAGCGACCGAATGGTAACTTGATTCCACGACACGTTAATTGGTTAATCATTCAGCGATTTGTCTTTGTGTGATATCTGTCCTGTTCTCATTCGGACAATGTAATAAAGAAAACCTGAAAGCTTGTATCTGATAAACGTTGTTCAATCAATCAAGATGTATTCTGACACGAGTCACCCTAAGTTTGGTCTAGTTTGGTATTACCCATCACCAAGAGTGTGAGTGACGTAAACGTGACTGTGCATAACGTTCATAGCTGTAAGTACAGTTATATGGAGAACCTTAACCAGATAGTCGACGTTCTCGCTCAATTTATTTCAGTTGTTAGTACACGAACAACCATTTGTAAACCTTATAATTACTTATGGGTTCAAGTTAGTTTGATCTTTCACATCTGACTTATTGTAGTTTGTGGTCAAAGCTGACTTCCTCTTACATTCGTAACTACCACACACATTTGCGCCATTTTGTCTATCGTAGGAAATCTGCTTTGCTTAGTAGTTCATGGTCAGCAACCTTCGTGATTGAACCGAGTCGCGCTTCGGAAATGTTCGCACTTAGAAAAAAGTCCGTCAGAAAAACAGCCACAGTTGAAATTCTGTTATTTAAAAGCAGACATCTGGATGAAAACGTCAGAAGCCCGTGTGTCTTGAGTCGTATATTAGACGTATCTCACATATTGTTTCTTTTTTTTAAAATGTAACTCAGACTATGACGTATGCACGCCCTTCATGGCACGAGTGGGTAATCTACAAGCCTTTCAAGCAACTGCTAAGTTTTGCTCATCGTCGACACGAACTTACGTTTTTCAAAACGTCCTGCCAGAACTTGCAACGAGAATTGAGGGACACGTAACGTCTGCTGTTTGCTTGTTGGTTGCAGCTGTTAAGTCAAGTGATCATGGTCTGCGGTATAACTATTTTACATTGATTACAGTTGTGGAGACGAAAAATCGATGTTCACCTGAACTCCGTAGCCGGCTCCATCTTTATTTGGACTGTGAAAAACGAGATGGAAAAACCGTGGCTCGACCAAGCTACTGTCATCTGATGAGCCGAAAATCCACTGACCTATAATTTAGTGGTATATAGTACGTTAGCCCCTTCGACATGCGAGAGCATGCTGTGACAGAATACGACGAACAAGGTCATCAGGTTTCCAAGACGGCACAGAAAATATGTTTACTAGACGTTCTGGCCGGTTTCGGAACAGTTACATGTACGTACAATCTCACAAACTCATGAGAATGAAAATTGTGACGGTGAGGTGTCGTACGACACGTTACCCTTTCTGTCCGTTGAAGATCGCAATCCTGCCTTTCCTCAGCGGTTGTCTTCAATCAATCACGATTTCACGCCGGATTGTTTAATCAGAAGGAATCCGATACAATCGAGTGATCCCCGTAATGACTTCCGAAGAGCTGTAATGCTGAATTTTGAGTGAACAGAAGCGAAGCGAAAGAAATATACCGTTGAGTCTATCGAAGCTAAAATTGCGATAAATCATCTTTAATTTTTCAAATATAAAATGCTATAAATACTGTTCATTTTACATGCTGTATGAAATTCGTATCCACCGGTTTGCGGACCCATGGGGGTCGTCAGCATTTTGGAGACTGAACTTACAAAGTCGATACATTCCGATAGTGTGAAGTCAGACTGACAAAACCACCGTCAGGTTCGACGGAGGAGGACACGGTACACTCGGGGAAAACTGCAAGTGATGTAAACTTTCGGTCCGTTTCGTGTTGCGCCCGAATAACCCGGCTTGTTCGTGTTGACGTACGCAGTCGAAAATTGTAATAACGGTACTTATACTATTGAAAGATTTGTACGATCTAGTATAACTCCCGAGCAGCTTGTCTAGCCAACTACGGATGGGTAATTGCTGACTTGGATATTGATGGTAATGACATACAAAAGAGAGTAGTATTCACAAAACTTCATTGGACGAATCATGGGGACGTTTGGAGCGGTTTATTAAGTTAAACCCTCAATGAAAATAATAAAGCAAGCTGTTTTCTTACGATACAATCTGACAGTGCAGTGGCCATTTTCTTGCGATACTATTACTCAGTTAGACGAGTGTAAGATGCATCATACAGAAACAACTTAATGCATGGACTCGTAGACAGAGGCGGCTCAACGTTATCTAGTTTCGGAGTACGTTGTCCCTTCTTTGTGTTTGCCTAGGCGCCACTCGCTCACATTCTTCGGATGGCAAGCTAGCCATTGTTTGCATGAAAGATCTGTCGGACATATGTAACAGCAGAATGGCAGCCATCATCAATATTTGACTAATTGAACAAAAATGCGATGTGGCTATTCTATAAAAGTGAATCAGATGTTTGTGACACTGGGGCAATTGTTAATCAGTGTTTACACTTGACTCAGAACTCGACGGAGAATGCAGAGAAATGAGAGTTCGCGCGAAATCAGCCGGCACTGCTTAACAGAATGATCGAGAGCTAGCCTGATTTTTGTCGGATCGGTTGTTATCTCCTACTGTTAGAAGTGATGGAGCAGTGATCATGGAGACCACATGAAAGCACAATTCATTTACGAACCGTTCAGGTCATCCAACCGTTGAGAACACTGACCATGGAACCAGACATTCAGTTAGAAATGTAATGAAATCGTTGGTCCATACGACTGCGTGCTATCGGTTTTCAAAGAAGGCAGTGATGAATCTGCGAAGGCTTTCAGTTAACTATTTCAACTAGTGTAGACGAACGAGAGCGTCTATCCGTGCCAGAGTCACCGAATAACGGTTATTGCAAAAACCACAAGAAGAAATTTGACCTTGGTTGTTGTGCAGGTTCTAGCGCCCACCAAAATTTGTTGACCCACTGCAGCACGTGAGAGAGATAAAGCGGAGTGTCACCCTAGACAGGGATGTATAGATATTTTTACCGCTGGACAGATTCCGGAGAAGGTTCACACGTACCACCGATCAACTAATTTAGCTTAAGTCGACGACAAACATGTATCAGATCTGCACTTTCAGAGTCGATTTTCATAGTGCAGCTTCAGTTGAAGTCTAGGGCGGAAGGACACGAAAATTCAGTAACAAAAGCCCTGTACGTCAATGCTGTCCAATTTCTTTTATGGGCGAAACGGTGACTCGTTTAAGGGACAAAATGTGAGGTTAGACTCTTTACCTGGTGGAAGACTGACTGATCTTGACCATGCTGAGTGTTGTCGTTTGGCAACTTTCAAACAGCACAGATGATGAACGGCACCGCGCTCAAGGTGAAATATACTGGAATGTGCTTTGCAGTATCTAAGTACAAAGTGCTTCCGCAATGTTCAAGTTGATCTAATTTGATGCCATAAAGCTATAGGAGTTACCGACCAGTTAGTACATTTAGGAAGACATAATAGCAGCGACAGTTGTGCAAGAAATGAGACAGATGCCCGTATTCCAAAAGCTATGACCCTCTGGAGACAGAAGTATTCCTCTAAAGCAGGATGATCACGTGTTTAAGGCGACCCTAAAAGCGACCTTAATCTGCGGCTGTCAAAACTGGCCACTCGTGACAGGGCACCAGATTATGAGGTAGGTAGCGATAGAGTAACGAACTGGACATTAAGCAACGAGTACCAAGCGAGCTCGTCGGCTCAATCTTTCAGCGCACTCTGATGGTTGTTATTACGATGCCAGCTAGTCGTCTGTCACGCCGGGCACCTTTTACAAATGTCGCAACAAACGGATGAAATATGGGATGGATCACTGACTTTACATAAAGAAAGGAAATCAACAACCAGAGTTAGCCATGGTTGGCCGGGTTCGCCTCCTGAACTAGGACTATCACGACCCATAGAATCAATGGATGAAGAGATTGGGAGTGTTGGAAGACAATCAGGCTCATTGATGTGAACGCAGCTGTTGTTTGTAGGGCAAGCACAATTAATGAAGCGTGACGATGTTAGCCGCAAGGATGCTGTTGTTAGCAAGGTATAGACGTTTAGGCATGGGTGACTTCAGAAATTAGGTCCAATGCCTCAGTTTCTTTCGTGACTAATTTGGATCTGTTTTCTACAGGGCAAGAAGCATCAACGTAAATCGCAAACATACTGCTATTGAGATGATGAACGTAGGGTATAGCATTCACGCTGGGAAATTTTTTCCCAGCGGTTATATTGTCGTTAAGGTTTTATTGCTACAACATCCACCATCAGAATATAAGACCGATGACAGCTAGGACAAGCGGCGACTAATATATGGGATCGATAGTGATCGAGAAAACGGAAAGGCGTAACCCCGTCAAGAAAGTGGAAAGCGGATCGAATAAAACTGAAGTCGCCTAGTAGTTGTGGGAATTTCCTTTCGCTTGAACTATGTTGGTTGTCGTCAAGGTTGTGTTTGTATCAGTAAAGTTGCCGATTCTCTTAAAGGATCTGTGATACTTTCATCCCACGCCAAAGGCAGATAGAGATCTAACCACTAGTGTTGTAATCCAAGAACGCGGACGGCACAACGGTCGTTTATTCAACAAAACACAGGTTATGCGTTTAAACAAGACCAGAAATAAACCCACTCATTTGCACGCGGTATTCGGCCCTAGACCGTATCGGTTGCCGCAGACACCAATGTTCAGTTCCTTTAAGTAGCAGGGACCATTTTGGGTGATGCTGCACTCCGACGCTTCTTCCTGCAGCTTGTTCGATGTCAAAATATATGCTTCGGTCCCACTACTGGATGGCAGTGGTATGAGTAGTATGTTATGATCGCCTATTCTCACTACACTAGATGAGGTGCAAAGCCGAACACATCATCTGCTAACCTCTACACGCTGTAGTGTAGTTGAATGTTTTTCGATCTACTTCTGTTTGAGGTGAAAATTTCATCTGCCCAAACTGTTGCAGCACGCGAAGATCAGACGAGTTGTGCGCAAAAGACTGGATGAGTTTTAGCAACAGCCGCCAAATCCTGTGACTTGAACTGAACTGGGCTGAACATTTGCAGTCTTACAATATGACGAGCACAGACCTAAGATTGTATTCTGTTCAAACAGAAAATACAGGACAAACAGACGACGCGTGTCGAAAAAAGCGATTATTCCTGGTGTCCAGATGATTCGGGGCATGGAGAGACAGTCTGGGTAGCACCAAGAAAGCAGCTCACCTTGTGGACTGACAATGAACGTTGAGAAATGCCATCAGTGCAAAAAGACGTGAACAGCTGATGCAGTGCATTTACAAATATCTCATAGCTGGCATCTGGTTATAAACAAATACATGTCAGGTGATTTTTCCGATCACGGCCTCATTACCACATTCAAACGCAACTGTACATAAACAGATTTCTGATTTGAGCCAACCTGGCGAACCAAAAGTCAACGATGTACTTTACGAAGTTGATCCGAGGTTCGTCAGTAACAGATTGGGGGGCAGAAGGGCGTACATACAGGGATTTCGCGGACTGGTATCGTGAAACCATTAGACAAATCCAACTGATGGCGCAACTATTTAACTGAAGTGGAATTGCGGGTTTTTAACACCCAATCTTAGTTGTTTTAGAAGAAGGGCATTCATCGAAGGTCATACCAGACTGTAAGAGGCGCTGCAAGAACTCTCGATGGATTAAAAACAGATTTTTCTCACATGAAAAGTCTCGACAGTTCCACTCCAAAAAAAACAATAAAAGAAGCTCGAACTGTTGGAATGAATACGGAACTGAGATCGGTGGACGCAACGGTTACCATGAAATGCGAAGGATAAGCCGGGTATCCTAATATAAATAAAACAGGACAGTGGTTACTGCCTCGAAAAATCACTGACGCAATCAGAATAATAAGCTTTCAGGTACGATGGGTAGAAAATCCACAAGCTACTGCTGAGTAAAATATCCGTGAAGCAAATGATCCGATTTCTTCGGTGGTTCCTTCTCACACATCAAAATGCATGACATGTCGAATTATGGAAGGTTACCTAACAGTTGTAACTAAAAACTGAGAAGGTTCATCGGCAGTCGCTTTAAAAAGAATCGCTAGTATTATTTTATGTGGACGACATCGAATCAACCCGAGTTGAGCGGTATAGGTTTGACAGGAACGGGATAAGATCAGCCGGTTGCACGAACGAAATTCATACGCCATGGTTACAATGCACCTAAGTGGATGCCTTCCTTAAACCCAATACCGCGCGTAGGGGCACGTGGGACGCAAAAATTGGTCGCTATCTGCAACATATTTCGGCACTTCGGCAAATCCCTGTTCAATGCCGTAACCGCTGAGTACGGGGGAACCTCAGGTTACGCTGTTCCTAACAGACTGATGTACCACTGCACAGAAGTTATGTAGACAAGGAAACGTGGTTGAACAAAAATTTGTAGGGATCCGAATGATCTCGTCTGAGGCTGACAGATCGCTGTTCCGTCAACCGAACCACCACGGCAAACTCATGACTACACCTCATTTAACTTATTGGGCTTGTCGTGTAGGCTTCCGGTCCATTTCCCTCTTTAACATGTATTCAATATGCACCTTGTCTCGACGTTGATAACATTTCGAGGGATACTGTGAGCGACAAAGGCGATGCTTATTAGACCGAGATCCTACATAACGCCTGACATGGAACCCCCGAAATGACCATCGATCCCAACTCTGTCAGCAACGTTAATATCGGTGTCACTAACACACTACTTTGTTCACTGTTTGGTATGGCTCATGGCCAAAAACACCGCCATAACTACTCAGGTTTTGTCACACACGCGTCAAGAAGAATGACTATTTAGTGTTACACACCACGCCGAACAACTCATCCTGCACCGAAGCCGCCACATGGTAAAGATTCTCGACTCCACGGCTTCATCCATCAAACGAATTACAAGTGAAGAACTATTCTCATATCAACCCATCCGGCCGTCATACCCTACAAGCTTCCATTCTCTCAATGGGTGATTCACAACGGTCAAAATCATTACTAATGCGTCATCCGGATTGTGACAAATTCCAACATTCCGTTATGCAGTTTTGTTATTCACGTAAATTCCATGCACTAATAATTGCGTGCCATGTATGTATTTTCATTGGCGTTATTCAACTCCTGATTATATGCAACGTTTGCGCCAACAAATCCGGCTGCATAGGTACGTCGACGAGACCATATATACATTCTCATTTAAGCCTTACCGATGAGTACCACGGTTCGAGCCACCGTTGATCTTAACGGTGGTCCACTAAATAATATAGACCCAAACGCTACGTGCAACCTATGCAACGATGAGATTTCACTACATGAAAGTGTACAGTGCAACAGACAGAACCACATAGCTGTAACGTGACCAGCGCACAGTAAAGCGTAATGACTTTGTGTAGTTGTTCAAGATTCCTCAAAATTATCGCACGAATTTGGTAGGACATCAAGTGAACTGTGGTTTCCGTTGGACTTCGGGTACAAATTTGTTTTAAAGTCCACCAAATGTTAGTCACAAGTGAAACTATCTTGCCGAATGAAGACGTGCAACTGGTCATCTGACTCAACTAACATTACTAGCCAAAGCAAATCATAGTAATAGTAAATAGCTGGTCGGTCGAAGATTAACTTGGCAAAACAACGTTAAAATCTGTCGCCTGCCAACCTAGGGCTAGTAAAACGACCAAATCGATTTGTGAAAACCTTCGGAATCATCACCTTTAGTTGCTCAGGTGATTTTTCACCAACGAACTACTTTGCATTATCTCAAATAGCGTAAAAGTGCTGATAGGAACGGGCTTACGTGTTTTATAATCCAATTCGACCGTACGTGGTATTCCATCATCATTTAGTTCTTATGAACTCAGGGGATCATCATAAGTATGGTTGGCAATCACCTAAATAGCGTCCGAGAGACAATTTACAGCCCATCTCAAATGCGAAAACTTTTAGAAAATCTGGCAATACAAGAATGCGGATTGATGAACAAAAGGATAACAAATGGTCCCACCAGTCCGGAACGTTTGCTTCATCACAAATAAAAGAGGAAAGTGATATTGGTCACTACTACAAATGTATGCCAGAAAGCAGGTAGACATAAAAGAGCCCATTAACATAACCAATAAACACACTATTACAAACAGCTGGTCTCAGTGACCATCATCGAGGTGGTGGACAACCGTCCAATCCTGTCGGCATCATGAACACCAGTGAACTGAACATACGATCTAGGAATGGGCGTCAGACTGTTAGCCCACCAGAATGGTGAACCAAACACTTCTCAACTAGACTACGAGGGCTACCGGGATTGCAGAACGACCAGTGAATTACTCTCTCCGGCTGTTGTGCTCCCTCTTTTCACAAGCCGGAATTAACCAGCCGTTTTTGGGTTAGCACGTAAACGAGGAAACAGCCATGACGGCCCCAGAAGGAGTCCAGTGGGGATTTTGCAAACGCTTCATGTCGGTGACCAAAGCTAAATGATGGATAGCTGGTTCGACCGTCTCGGATATTATCAATACTACACGTGCTTCGGAATCGAACCCAGAAAAAGTGTTACACAACTGGGCCAACAGAAAACGGCGGTTCGGGGGAGCATGGTGTTGATAAGATCCAATGAGGATGGTTACTGGGGTCAAATGTTTTCAAAACCTCTCTCAATTGAATTGATTTACTCCCGTGGATATAAGACGGTTATCGTGAGCTGGAAGCTACTGTTCACAATGCAACAGGTTTGAATAGACTTGAGAGTACGAGGCCAGTAGCCGAGTCTTACCTAGACAAGTCTTGAAACGCGAAGTCTACGAATTCAGGAAATGGGTGGCTAGTTTCAGCTGAAACAACAAGATCGGAAGAAATTCCTACAATTCTCTACCTGCCCACAGAATGTTTCTTTTTACAAGTGACCCTGGTTCCAAACGTACTATAAAAAACAATAATAAAACTACGGAAACGATCAAAAAATCCAAAAGGAAACTAGACATGTGCAGACGTACCACAAACTGAGTGAAAGCAATATGACGTGTGTTAACTATAAAGGAAGAGCACAAACAAATAGAAACACGAAAATAATCGTGATCAACGGATTGGTGGAATTTACCAACAGTACGATGGTTAGCTTCTCTGTGTACAGCTCAATGAGAAAACACACACGGTAAGCGAACCAACGCATAATCACAGAAAATCATGATCAACAAGATGGTTGAAGACAGGAACGGGAATAAGAATTTGTACACTTCATAGGTTAGGTCAAGTTGGTGAGGACGATTCCAACACGAACTCGTGAACATGACTGATCTGGGAAAACGAAACTGGGTTGATCCAGTAGTAGTTTTCAAGAGAGTAACGAATCACCGATAGAACGCTGAGTGGAACGCGAATCCGTAGTGGGAAGACAGTTTAACAGGAGAGCTCGTTTCTCTATTGCGCCCCAGTACTCACAATCTAAACGATCCAAAAAACGCCGGATCCGTCGTCCACGTTGCGAATTGAAAGTTGTCTTATCCAGCGCGGATTTCAAATGTTCAGAAGATTGGACAGAACCGGTAAGTCGCTAAAATACAATACATAAAAGTAACTGAAAAATAGTATAAATTAATCAAACCGCTCGGTGCATGAATTATTTCTTTAAGTAGAATCAGCAGAAAATTGAAATCAGGAAGTTTAGTCGACACTATTTGAAACTTAGTAAGCGCAGAACAAATTCAACATCCCACTAGTGGGTCTCGAATCGCAGCCAGAAATTTGGAAAAGAAGAGGCGGTAAGTGCTACTTTCAGCCATCTGTTATGTTCACTAGGTGGTAGAAGCCCTTTAAATAAACTCCAAAAAGATAATTGATGGTGTAAAGAAAACAACATTCAGAGAACTCACACAACTGAGAAGGAAAAACACGATACAGGCAGGATAAACGCACTACACTGCTTTAAAACTTTTCCGAAGGAGCTACCAACTTAGTTTACTACACAACGAGTTGGTCAAAGTAGGGGAGTAATCCACAGTTTGTATGAAAGTTCAGATTAATGGTTCTCGAGCTTTTAGCCTACCACCTGTTAAGCTCTCTATGCAAACCAGCGCCTCCTACACTGAACATGCTTTACGTAAACGCCAAAATCACGTTAGTGGTAATCAAACATATAAACAAATAAAGACACATTTGGCCTCAAAGATCAGTGTGGCAAATAGGCTTGATGATAACAACAACCTAACAATCTCACCTTGAAGATCGATAAGAAGAAATCTTAGACCCTCACAGACAGAAATCTTAAGCGTCCTTCTGTCATCCATTATCACCTTCTTAGTCTTAAACCGGTAGACCAAAGCAGGAGATTGTTCACACCGGGAAATACCTGTTTACACGTTTCTAGATATACTATAATCACAACCAGTAAATAAAGGAAGGACAGAGAAACTGCACATGAAGCTAACGGTTAGGACGATTTGTATCAGTCATAGTATACGTTAAGTCGTCAGCAAAGAAGGAAGCTTGACTGCGACACAACTGGAGGTGTTTGCCATTGTCTAACTATTTCGGGCGATGCTTTCGAATGCTGTCATGCTATCTATGCAACCTGTCACACACGTACAATGAAACGGAAGTGAAGTAAATTGGCTTCCTTAGTGCTGTAGATAAATATGATTATTCAATTCATCATCGTTCGGAATGCCCATTTTCTACAAATGACCTTTAATAAATATTCATTCATTATAAATGATGTTTTTAGAGTAAAGTTGTGAGGCTTTATCAGCCGGGAGGCAGAAGGTGCATTCATTAGTATAATGACAAAACTGTTAGGGTCGATATATTGATCGGTGCATGTTTTATTCCAGTACAGCCTAAATTGTAACGAACCACCAGGGCGGCAACGACATCTATGAAAGCAAAGCTCTCTTATGACTCAGGGTCTTGAGCAAATCGAATGTAGGCTTCAGTGAATTGTGCTAGTAGTGTGCTCTGGCCTTTAGATCGGTACGTGGCAAAAATGACATCACCAACGTGACGTTTGTAAACGGTGAACTTCTTGATGGTTTCTGATAACCAACCATTCTAGTGTTACCATCAAAATGCCAGTGAACAGAGGACTTCGTTGCTAACCCTTCCCACAACATATACAGTTGTCGGGTGAACTGGAAACAAACGTGAAAGCTTACCTACAAGTATTCCTATATTTGTGATCGTAAGCAGCACTAGACGAGGATGAAAATGATGGTTTATTGGAATTGGATGTTTGCAAACGAAGTTAACAATCGAACTGTAAGCCATTCAGGGCGGTAGATTCATGTCAGTGGGCCGTCACAAAGGGTTGAACACAGGGTTGATGTGTCATTAAAAGCGGACAATCCGTTAAAAATCCGTAAAACTCGTCAACTTAATTCAATGGAACAGTTCAATCACGGCATCACATTTTTGATTAAGTTTGCTATATATACATCACACAAAAGAAGTTCCTGAATTACTTAAACAGAAGAAAGTCAAACGTAAGAATAAATGTGAGGAGGGAGATAAACATAAGGGGATTTTCAGCCATCATTTTGTAGATGGTGACTACGCGTGCGTAGACATGCTATAATATAGGTGAGATGATGTTAATTCCCCTGTTCATACTGTCTTTCAATCCTGATCTTTATGATGCCCGTTGTCTTACTTCAGTCATGTGTTTTGACAAAAATGATTCTATGGTCTGATTATAAGCTACTTCAACCATGAATGGAGTAGCCTACAATTCCAAAGAATATTACAAATCAGGGTGAACAGTGATTAGATTAGCTCATCCCAACGATGGAAACAATCTGCATTGGATCCTGGAGACCAAAATACAACGAAGAATAGATATGAGATAGAACTATCACGCACTACAGGACATCAAATTAGAAAAGTTTATAACGAATACCTTAGCAAGAAAGGTAGATGGACGCGTGCACACGATATTGAGTAAACAACCATAGGTTGCCACGTTGTGTAGTGAACTTTGGATGAGACGGGTGCATACAGTTGAAAGAAGCAGAAGTTCAAAGGGTCAACACAAATGAAATAGTCAACAGTGTGCATAGAATTAAGACCCTCTAAATGGACCACTAGCTAATTTAGAGCACGACCACTGACAAAAAAGAACCGAAGTAGTATGGAATGTGGAATAAATCAAGTAGGCTAATGTGCATAATATTTGTTGTTTGCCGAGAGAAATTACTGTGGGAATGTGCAAAATCTTACGGAGATGTGAAGCGCGGCCAATTGGAAATGTAATATAACGAATAGGAAGTTCCAGAACGAGAAATCGGGCCAGTAGCTTTCGACAAATTTGTGAACGGTGCCGCTGGACGCGCTTTGCCAAAGCAAGAAGTCACTCAACCGAACCTCTCCGGACGTGCGAATCAACAAATCCAAAGGTCGTGAAAAACGTGTGTACAGACAGCCAGAGAGAAGTTCGGGACTAATGTCACTAGATAAACGGAACAAACATGTGGCCAGATGATAGCATGATGACAACGAATTATCGGAATAAATGGCCGTTTTTCTTAAAATGACACCATAGCATAAACATTGCTTGGGTAGAGAAAAATCCTACCTTCGTTACAACGCATCAGGAATGGATGTTATATGGATCATCACAGGAAAGCACTTTTGATAAATTGCAGTGCAAGATCGGAACTGCACAGAACGGCGGCATACTACTGACGTCCGACTACACACAAAATAACGATTGTGGTAAAGCATTTGAAGTAAACATAAATGCGTATACATGAGCAACTGCAATCAGAATGAACTCGTTGTTCGTTAGCAATAACAAAAAACTGAAAACCGGAAGAAAACTTCAAGAAAGTTTAATCACATGAACCCGATATTAGCAACGCCTTGAAAGTTAACTGGAATTGTGTCAACACTAACGAAAGATGCTAAAAGTCAACAGCGCGGTCACAAAAATGTCATTATGACATAAATCCAGCATGCTGATACAAATGAGCGAAAATAAATGTTTTTGACTGGTCATCTATGTAAACCAATTTGCCGTCCAGATGCGAAATATCCACATCATAAGAAATAACTTCAATGGAGTACCATAGTTGACTGCTATCAGTACAATGTTATCGTACGGTCAAACTGCCTGACTGAAAGAAAGTGGTAGAGGAAGTCGCTCCAACTCACAATTGCTCCTAGGTGTTACCAAGAAAACAAGAAAAACGACTTTCTGTATTTCAAAGCAAGTACATGCTTTACGGTTAAACCGTCTGTCTACTTACTTTGGGCACATTAATCATGCGAAGAACACCTCTCACCAGCGTCTACAGTTTCACGTTGGAACCGAGAATGCGGAAACGTGATGAATGACTGGATAAGAGCTGTCACTAAGGGAAACTAAAACATTAATTTACTTGATCGCTTGTACAGAACTTTAGTTATACGACTTTTAAGGTTCTAACTTGGTTATCAACACTACGACACGCAACCATCTATCATGACTGATAAGCCTACAGGGAACGATACAAATCCATAAAAGGAAATCCGTGCCAGATAACATTTGAGAATAAACAACCTCGGCGGCACTCACCTGGGGTAAATGAGCCTATCGCGTACTCCGACGCGAATATGTTCAACGGATTCGGTCAGTTCATCTTGGCTACTGTAAGCCATACAGACGTTCAAGATAGAGCTAACCAAAAAATGAAAGCGCACATGTGAATATATGCATATAACATTGACTAGTGCAAGCATGGGCACAGTGCCACACAACAATGACCGAATAAGCAAGTCGACAGAGGAGACAAATGGAAAATCACTAACCAGTAGAGAAGATAGAATATTCTCTACACAGGTGTAACTGACTACGACTCCGCAACATTCGTTAGCGTCGCCAGCTATAAATATTGCAGACCTATGGGTTATCATCTGGGAGATGCATTGAGTCGGCAACAGGTGTTTCGGGTCTGAACGCACTTTCCACAGCATCTTTGGTTTCGTGAATAAGGTTCAAAGAGTCAGGCGGTAGAGGGGCATATTAAAAACATGTTCGAGCCAACAAATTCGAGTATGGAAAGAGTAAAAAAAACAAGTTACATCCATCTTTCTACTACACACTTCCGTTCCTCCATCGGATAATTTTGTTGAATGTCACCTTCTGAGATTAAGACACATTGCAAAGATAGATGTTTTTTTTGAACTGAACAACGCCAAACAAACCAGCTCAATCTGACGTCTGTAAACACCGTAAGCACTAGTAACAAACCTGGGGATATTTGCGTGAACTCACTGAATTTTTGAATCTGGATTAACTAAACATTCACTAATTCTATCAGTATGTCTTGTGAGCCAGGTAGTACTAGGTTCAATGTTTGTATGCACGACCAAAAATGAAACACTTGACAGTTAAGTTTATTCTTGATCTGGAAACGTGGAGTGGGCCATTTGGCCGGACAAATTAGACACTCGAATTGCTAGAGAAGGACTGTAAATTGTATGTCGTAACTGTAAGCCTGAAACAAAACAAACACCATCCGTAATGGTTCACTCGCGCTTGCAGTCTGTCGATAGCTCGCTAGCAGCTTTCAGAAAATAAACTTCCCAACCTCTGAAATGCACGCGAACAAGCTCATCGGAACTTCATCGTTTGCTGTTAGAATGAAGCGTTCTAGTAACGTAGTGAACCACCGTTCCATCGGAGAAGCACGTTGAATTGCTAGGGAAGCTTCACGTTCTTGGCCATCTTTGCGGTTCCAGCAACCAATTACACCGAAAAGTTTTACTATACATGCCGTATGTGGAGCTTGTGGAAGAAAGATTATGATCGGATCTACAAAACCTCTAAACATTTAGCATCATTTCGTGCCTGACATATAAAGTCTATTACTGGCTTCGCAACGTTTAAAAAAAAATCGACACATTTAACTGGAACACTTCTTACAACAAAGGCAACCACAGTGAGCATATTGAACAACCGAGACAAATGCAACTTTTAAGTCCTAAAATAGCACAACCCTTGGCCGACAGGAAGAATTCCCAGTTTTCACCGTCTGTCAGAAAACGAAAACAATCGGTTTAACTATTACCAGATCGGAAACCTGCTTGTAATTACAGTTTGTGAAATTCGCAACTTAAGTCTAACAGATATAAAGCCAAACAATTCATGGTTATCATATGTTAGGGCATTTTGTAGATGGAAAAGACTGTTGATAAGCACAACTCGCAAGACAATCCTCCACTCTTCTACATGAAACGAGAGTGGTCAGTCCAGACGCAGTTCAACACTAATCATCGAAGGGCTTCAGAAGGGCCGCCCAAACCTGCGGCTTTATTACATTTAAGTAATCCGATCTCAAAGTCACTTCAGTTTCAGAGAAAAGACAGACAGCAACGTCATGATGAGGCATACCATTTACAACACCCACAGATGAATGAACTAGCTCGGGCCAGTAGTAGTGCTCCTTGAATGATCTCATTCGAAGCTGACAGGTCGCTGTTCCCTCATCCGAACCATCCAGGTAAACTCATCACCACATCTCCAATGAGATCGTCCGCACAAGTCTACTGGTTACCTTGTTGAACCTATCATGTACGCAATCAGGTCACTTGCCTCTATAACATGCCGTATGCAATCAATGACGTGTCCCAACATTGATATCGCTTTGATCCACATTTCGAAGGCTAATATGAACTATGTTTATTCGATTAAGGCCCGGCACAAAGCCTGACATGAACTGCCCGGCACAGCGCCTGGCAAGGAGCGACCCACATGGTCAGAAATTCCAACTCTGTTGGCAACAATAGTGTCGATGTCATCAACACTGTTTGGTTCATTGGCTGGCACAGTTTTTGGCCACGAACATGCGACTTTTTTTTATGGAGCCCTATGATGTAGCAGCTATTACCCTGGACCCAAGCTTGACGGGACCTTTTTCGTCCTAACACTTAAGCTGGTGAGCTCTCTGTTTGCAAAACGTCCCTGTCTATTCATCATTTAGTTTCCTCGCAATAGTCATTTACTTTTTGTTAATAATGCCAAAGGCGCTGTCTCTTTGAGTCTCATACTACCTCTTGTATCCACTGTGTATAACTCACATGGCTTATTATCTATATTTATATTCACACTACTGTTAGCCACATCAACTTAGATATCCTATTATGAGCATCTTTTACTATCATTGTCCGATGCCACTATTCTGTACCGTGATTACCCGACGTCCTATTTTATTTACCGAACATTCAAACCGCTATGAAGAGCGTGCTTTTCAAGAAAACATCTGGACTACTTACCACATGTTGTTGATCCAACTATAAATGTAAACCATACATACTATTCAACCATTGTGCAGCGTTCCCTCTTACTGAAACCCTGGGTGTACGTTTCCGTCTCTTTGAGCACTATCCTAAGTAGTCACCGGCTCGAAGAATAAGTGGTTCATTCCAACTTGTGTCCTTCTTGTCCTCTCAAAAACGTGCGTCAATTTAGTCCACTCACATAAGGAATTCAGCAACCAACGCGATCATACTAAACTGTCAATATCATGATGATCTTTGCACCAGACATCGGTCGCATTGATTGGTCAGCAAGTCAGGTAACATCAATTCTCTCCGTCATCTTACTTGAAAGTTTCACAGCCGTGTCGTTTTTACAAACGCAAGAAACACAATGTATACCTCGGATTTAGCGTCTTCACGGCTCAATTCAATAGAGCACGTTCTTATATCATTCATCGATAGGACTTCCCCAAACGCCATCCAATACCACACGACGTTGTCAGACAACCGGCGCGTACATTTCTTCAGACACAACAGGAAATTTTCCCAAGTTTCTATCACACAAACCCGGGCAACACAATGAGTACCAGAAAATCGTTTCGGGGGAATCGTGTCAAACAAAAACTTACTGAGATTGCCATCAACTCAGAAAGACGCCTACGATTCATCTGAAACTTGTTTTTTTTTGTTACGCTACATCGCATTTTTGTGTCGATCAAAACGCTGACACGGGGCTATTAGGGTTTGGATGAAGCCATTCGAGCCCAAACGCACCAAATCCACCTATCAGGTCGCCATTACAAGTAGGACATTTGTGAACCGTGATTTTCAAATGCGTACATAGCCCACGTCGACGACTAGTGCACTCACAAATCGGGGAAAAAAGCAACTGGCCACCCCCTAACGGAAACGAAGGTCGTTCAGCCGAGTATTACTCAAAGTCCTTAGGCAAACTCTTCGCAAACCTGTGCATCAGTTTTTGACCTTCGTTTTACCCTTCGGAGTCAAGGAGCAATAGTCGGGGTATGTTCATAAGCTCAGTAGAATCGGTAGAAAGAAATTCTGCCAGATAATTGGCCTGCACAACTCAATCTCCGACTGACCACTCCGGCCTTGGATATATAATGCTGAGGAACTGAAAACGTTGGTTTGGGTTGTGTCAGATGATCACGGTAGCCGCTGGAAGAAATGAGCAGGAGTGACCATGAAAACATACGTAGAGTCACTTGTTGTCAAATAAATTAGAGAAGCCAAAGATGTTAGCCGACATGGACACATAATCGAATAACTAAATAACCAGTAACGGTGGACAATTTCGCCCAATGTCAATGACACCTACTTTGTGTTATGTCTCGTTTTGAGCATTAGTTCACTGCCCAGTCGTTGAATACGTGTAGGGAGCGTAGATAAATTCCCGATTAATCGTATACAAATTCCGTCAGCACAAAGCTCTTCTCTAAAAAAGCAACATCAAAGAGAGTAACCAAAGCGTTACATCTTTTCCAATAACTCGCTAAGCTTATCCGCCGCTAACTGAAGCAGGAAAGAAACCTCTTCCGAGGATCGATTAAAATTCTCGACACTAAACGCAAAAACAGTCAATTCTTTCACTCCCAAATCTTTACACCACCGAAGAGTCTGAGGAAATTATTATTTTTACGCAGAGTGGAAGTCACCTCCGACAGTTTGGAAAAGCCTTGCAAATGTCCATCAGAAGTTTTCATATGATTAGTTGCCGCAAAACGTCGATTCCCATCCATAATGATAGCAATGTGCTCCGGAATGGGACCGTATTTGATCAAGTACATGCACAATCTTTGTAGGACGCTATACTGAAAGTCGGGATACGTCCAAGACATTGATGAACAGCTGCAAACGATTGGGAGAAAAAACTTAGCATGGTGAAGTGTAAATATAATTGCTTTCAGTAACCGAACAGTACACCAACGGGATATAAAACAGAAATGTAAGATAAGCTATGACAATTATTAAACCAATTATGTGATCGAACTCAATGGGCAAAAATACGGTACAGCCCGAACCGACGATGCTGTCACTGAACAATGTTCAGAAATTCATATGGATACCAGACTCGTTGGGCGAAATGGCGGCACAATAAGCGACATTTGGGCGACTGTCTTTGTCTCCATCGCAACATCTAAAGCAATTGGAACTATCTAGTTACCAATGGTCAATGGTAACTGCCGGCTAAATGAGTGACTAACTTAATAAGCTATAAAACAACCAGAATTCGGGTGCTTTTAAATCGATTTTTAGAACCGCTGACAAACAATCGCAATTTATACGAAAATTCGAATTAAAAGAACAGATAGTGAGTCGAATGAGTAAATTAATCTACCTCGTTGCTCTCCGCTTTTAACACATGGATATGGACATATTTAACAAAAAGCTTACTATAATAGATAAATCGTCACAATGTGGAACGAATACAGGGAAGAACGGAACGGCACATTCGACGTGCGATAAAAGCTCCACACAAGCACCAGTCATAACGATTCTGAACATATGACGGCAGTTCTCGTCATATATGTTTCAAACCTCTGAATTCCTAGTCGTGGATACCCGGTAGGTTAACTGGCACCGTTCATTTCATTTCCTCTAGACAGCTTCTTAGACAATATCGTTACCTCCTTAAACATAATCTTTCTTACATCCGCCGTGGGGCATTGTATGCTTCTGTGATTCTCAATATGACGGTTAGACATCCATCACCTGACATACGTACCACTATCAACTACGTGTAGTCACATCCATAACCGGCTGAATGGGTCAGTAATTTTTTGAGCAGCTATAGGCATGCATCATATCTAGTGAAAAAGATAAGCTGCCTGTATAGTGTGAGCGGATAAGTAGAGGTGGAAAATTACGAAAGTTCTGCAGCTTTCAACAGCAATAATTATGTGATCAGCGTCACAAATGACAGATAAAAGAAAACGTATGAAATGTACTCGTCGTACATTGCAGAAAACTGAACGAAGTTGAATGGTTGATACGAAACAACTGATTAGCACAGCTGAACCCAGTATTGCTAGCCTAACCGCCTGATGTCAGAGAGGGGCTATGGTATAGTAGCCCACCATCGGCTAGCATTCACCCTGCACTCTTACGTGCAAGGCATCCAATAAATTTTGTTGGCTCGCAATACCGATAAAAAACAGTTTCTTCAGTGGCATCATGAAATAAGTCCACAACCTGTCAACTAAGCGGTTCATGCGTGCACAACTGGAAAGACTTTTAGTAGGTTAAATGAACCTGTTTCAGTTACAATAAGTTCTTGGCTTGTAGGTGACGCGCCTCTGGATATACTGCGGATATGAACGGGCACGGAAAT
>LUCH01003597.1:33094-66801 GCA_013368495.1 Paragonimus heterotremus | reverse complement strand
TCTTCGCAAATCGAACAAAGAATGTGTCGGTACAACAAGTCTGACAACCAAGCACCGCTCAGTAATGGGGGACGATAAAACGGAATTGAGTTCACCCAAACAAATGGTAATTGGCTGGGTTGAAGCAAAGTGACTGTTCACGCATTGAGAAATTGTAAGAAATATAAGCTACTCAAGAAAGAACATGGAAGAAAAATGTCTTATTTTGACATTTATAAATGTACAGGGTTCAGACTGAATAAGAGTAAAGGAAACGGTTATAGAAGTTGGTGTAAGAATAAAGTGATTGGTACTGTTTATTCTTAGAAAAATGAAGGAAGATAGGGCCACCCTTCAACACTGATCAAACAAGGCACAGCAATCTCAAAATAATGCAACAAACCTTAACAAAATCAACATTAAGTATCTCTGAACAGATGCAATCCGGCACCGTCGCTTCATTTACGGTTAGTTTATCCAATCATTAACTTCTTCCCCTCATAGTTCGACTTCAACCATCATTGGCTCCTTGCAGTCTCTGCGCTTAGTTCGATTGTGGTAGTTCAAGAGTCGGAATATGTACCGCCCCGAAAAACCGGCTGTAAACCTTCGCTTTTTACAGCGTGATTCGATAAGACTACCATCGGTATCAACATTGTTACTCAGTCCTCTCCTTACGGCCCCCTTGGCTTGGACATATCTGAAGAAGTCTTTGGGGTTCGCACGAAGATTCCTTGCCAGATTTATTTCAAACTTTTCCCCGAATCCATTTGGTATTTCAGAATATTTCTTTCTAGCTACTTCCTACTGGCAAAACCCGATGTATCCCCCAGACCGTTTGTATACAACCCAAGTTTTCGTTTTAGACTCTACTCTTCCGCCATAGATGTTTGTCTTTATGCCGACTACATCTTAGTGGGACATGTTTTTTAATTAGTTGCATGATATTACCCTTACTCACAGTCCAAGCTTTGTTGACGTCGTCGGTATTATGATAATCCATCCAACTCAGCTGGCTAGTGTCCGACCTTTGTCATTGAGTATCCATGCCTCGAATGGATCTACGATAGATGAACGGGTGTGCGTGGCGTAGGACCCTATGGTCACCCCTGATCAATGGTGTTCCGACCTTCAGGCACAAAATATCACTGAGGATTCTTGTTTTAACCAGGTCTGAAACTGTTGCAGTTTGACCCTCCCTCCACCTAGTGACCTCACTGACGCGTTGAGGTAATAATTGCTCGTTTATGAGGTCTAACAATGCCTCACGAAATATACCACTGGCATCGTGCATCAACCTTCAATCAACCTCCGGAGCACTGAAATTGTTCAAAATAGTGAAGCACTGTGACGTGCTTGCTTTCCTTCTAATAACGTTGAGTAGTTGCTCATCCTTCTATCCAGTAAAAGTGTGCTTTCGTGAAAGCGAAGGTGCAGCAATGCTGTTCTGCCGTCTTCCATGGGGCAGCTTAATAATGGATTATTTTGTACATTTAACTCCTCTTCCTGGCGCTGGCCGTAGTGATGCGTTATTAACAACAGAACACCATCAACCATTCTACCATATTGTCTATCAACTCTGAGGATCAATCTCCCAGAGGACAAATAAGGTCAACGGACAGGTCTTTTCGTAAACCGGTCTCATTAACCGCAACAACATACTTCCTTCCTTGTTCTCCTGAGGGTTGATCCATTTGTCCCCCAGACTACCAGCATACGTAAACAAGACCCTCAGGGACTTCCCACAAGCAGGCTTTGTTTCAATTTTTTATTCGATGGGCAGCCCATGGCTCAAGCATTATATCTAAGCGCTCCCCTCGTTTTTTGCAGGAGGGCCTCGAATCTTTCGTAGCTTCAAGCTGAACGATCCGCACCCCTTACTTTGCGAGGCTTTTACAATGGGGGCAAGCCTCTTGTCTGTCCCCTCATTCTCCTGTTTCACGGGTAGGCGTGTTAGCCTTACCCGTGGTCCCGGATCTCTAATGCACCGTTTCACCGAAATTGATAATTTGGTAGCATCACGACGGCTTGTATTCTTTTATCCGGCCGAGCTGTCTGCTGTCATCGTCATTCGACCTTGAATAGCTGTGCATATCTGCCTTGCCGCCACTAGGAATCTATCTTGGTGTCTGTGGTTAGCGAACTCAGTTAACATGGGCCTAGAACTGTATGTATTTGCCTGCCACTTTCCCAACCTCATTACTCATTTAGTAGTCACATGCCCAGGAATGTTCGTCAGTTGGAACCTCATCACTCTTTCAACGGCCTTATCTTCTTTCATAATGGGCTCAGGTATGCCTGTGACGACAACAATCCTGTTTCTACCGAGAGCCAAGTCTCCTTTATTTTCAGGGCTAGGCACAGTCTTGACCGAAAACTTTCCCCGGTTATGAACCTCCGAAAATCTCTACATTTGAGCTTCTACTCTCAAACGAATCTCCTTAACTGACCCCCCAAGTTTCGCGAGTTCCTTCTTTCTACAGTTTCTTTAACCGATTCCCGGCTATTCACTATTTTGTCCACTTTCCCACCCCGCTTATTACCTCCATTCCCTTTTGCGATAGGCGAATTTCTACAACCCACCCTGTTAGTATCGCGCAAATTTAGTTCAGCTCTTAGCCCGAGATATTTTTCCTCTTTTAACTTACTGTCCAAAATTGGCGAATGCTTGTGCTTTGTAACCACACCATCCTATTTTTTTCCGCGGCCCCATCGGAGCTTTCCTGCTCGTTGCCAAGTTCTCCATAAGTATCTGGGTCATTTGATTTAATACTTTTCACTCCCCTTGTGCTGCCATCTGCCCCATCGAGCACAACCAGCGGTGTGCTACTACAAGACACTTCATGCTGGTTCACTCTAGTGTTCAAAACAGAAGTGTTATGGGGAGTTTACTTGTACATGACCGACAAACCCATAATAGCCCCTTATGGGCCATATACAACCCGTGAACTCACTTCAGGAGCTTGTTACATCACCGGTGTAACCACATGGCCCGACCATCACACTACACACTTTCGGCACCACCCTCCAAGTAACACTTGCTATTGCCGCAACCTCCAACTTCCATGGTGGCCGTCTGAGCATCGTTTCTTGGACCCATGCGAGGAATTTCCACAGGAATCCAGTGATGTTAGTTTCGGTTATGGAAAGTAGCTGACGAGAAATGAACACCTCAGTTTGGAGTTAAAAAACAAGCGTGCCGGCCTATGTGTAGCTCACTTGCACAGTGACTCATCACACAACACTTTTTATAGCTCTCACACATTCGCCAATTTTTCTGGCGCCCACAGATCGCTTAGGGTGCTCTAAATACGTGACAATAATATTCACAATTTCGACTTTCGATCCGCAAAGAGGTCTTCGTTGATATTTTAGTAATATTTTGAACAGGAACCCCAGCTTTCTCCAAATGTGCAATCCTGATTATGAATATATCCTTCTCACGCCATAAATCCAAACCCCGTGCTTAAGGTCAATGAAGGTCTTTTTAAAGGTTGAAGGTTAAGGCTTTCGGTTCGCCCTTCTGACATGGTAGATAGCAGCCATCCTTTTCAACATAAATTATTTACCAGGAGCTAGCATTTTTGCAACGGGACTCTGAATTTTCTGTTACAGCAACTTATACTAAATCCTGATCGTCAACTATAGATTATCTTCTGGAGAACCGAACTTTCATTAGGAATGACTCAATCTTTTTGATAGGAGAATTCTGCACTTGTCGGATATACTCGCCCAGGCTCCTCGGGTTGCTGCTAGTGTTTCCATTGCACGTCATCCGCTGGTACTCTCTTGTCTACCTTGCAACTACAAGCTGAAGGTTGCGGAACACCTCCACTTCCCGTATTTTTTTGTCTTCTGCTGCCAGTTTGTGAGGAACAAAATAAGGAGCACTAAGAAACCTGGAAGAGGGAAGTACCTTAATGTCACCACCCCTTTGGCGCCGACCATGTTGTGGCAATTATGTCACCAATTCCTCGGGAGGTGTGTAGTGTGACCAGCGCTCACGTTGATACCCCAAGCTCTGCTCCGTCCCCCAATCCGATCAGCATCGCCTCCGTGTGAATGAGTATGACGCTGTTCTACTGCGTCGATGGCTGTGCCACGAATTTAGCTGCGTGCAATCGGTAGACCGTGAATACCTCTGTTATCTTGTAGTTAAAAATATTTCCTAGCCATTAAAGTTGTTGAAATTTTGTGACATGTTTCAGTTCCTAAATTCCAAGAATTATGTTGCTGGAGGTTTTTTTGTTTCAATATTTTAAACACGTAAACAAGAAATGTGCGGCAGTTCAATGGCAAAGGCATTAATGGAAAAATAACGCTGGGTTGTATTCTAGGTTATTTCAGAAAATCGAAGGTAGAACACAATAAAAATCTGTGTCAATGACGTGAAAACGCATGGTTCTATTTAAATTTGGATGTAATTAGGCAGGAAAGCACGATTATAACTTTGACGATCGAACTGTTGCTGAACCATGAGTACTCAGCTTTTTATAAAACCACAAATGCGAAGAGCGCCCATAAACCTGCTTCAGTGTAAGACAATTCACAAAAACTGGAAAAGTAAGTCATGTTTTATTTGTTATATTCGCCATCTTTACCACCCGTTGATACCACTGTTGTTAACTTTTCCATGAAATCAGGATGTACGCTGAAATGGAGACGGGGTGACCTGTTAAAAGAATGACAATGAAGAACACTCCCAGCTGAAAAGATTGCGACAATGATAACGGCAATTGTGTAGTTCGTCCGTATGGTGCTTCAAGGCCAAAACGAGTTGGAAAGGGCCATTTAGACGCGGAAAGAGATTTTTCGAACTCTCCATGAAATATTAAAATGCACATTGTGGGACAAATATATAGATTTTATGGAATTTAGTGGTAGTGTTGCAATTAGAAAAATCAGCAATACCTAAAAATGGTTCATATTTACACTTTCGATGAGAAAAATGTGCCGCCGTTTTTTTCCGATAACACATCATGTTGGCTTCCCTAACCGATTTTACGTTCTGAAAATGACTGTCGGAATTTTCATGGTGGAATACGTATTCCCATTTAGCAGAAACGCTCAATTTTGCATGGTTTGGGAAACACACTGGAATTTGCAATTTTTGACCACTTTGCGCTTGCATCGCATTGTACAGGAAATATCACAGTAATTCCAAACGAAAGCTGTACCACCACGTTTGTTGGTTAGTTATACATCTGAATTATATATTCAGCATGTTTCTCCCATAGTATTTCCGGTGGAAGACGGTCTAGATTATCATCTGGCTGTTCCTAACCACGGTACAACGTAAACACTGGTAGCACATCCCACTCTATCATTACCAACTTGCGTATTGCTTCGTTTACTGCTTACTAACTGCCCTTGAATACAGTTTGTCATGTGTACATGAGTCAATGCTCACTTATCGGATAGATAATGACCAACCCTAGTGCCCATTATTTACTCGATGAAAACATTGATTCCCAGTTCCACCATTCCAGATACAACCCGTTATCTTCGTATCATGGGCGCCTATGATTCCGATGACGGTTGGTCCATGTTCTCGCTGGCTGAAGAATTCAATGATGGTTGACAGTATGTTATCCCATTTCTGGCCAGGACTGGAGGAGATCGTTATAACTCATGCACACAAACACAAGTTTATTCTGCTTTCCCTCGTGTTCTACTTATCGACGTTGACCACATTTCGAGTGAACTGAAGGGAGCAGCTACTAGTGTGAACGCACACTAGATACTCATGCGCTGATCATAGTTTAAGTCAACCACACGGAGCAGCTACTAGTGCAAACGCATAATGCATAATTAGGCGTTGATCGCAGTTAAAGCCAAGTGGACGGAGCAGCTATTGAGGTGGATACATGCGGCGTAATTAGGCGTTGATCATAGCTTAAGTCAACTGCCCGCAGCCGCTACTATTGTGAACGCATACTGCATACTTCAAACGGGTATTTCCAAATATGGGACCTTCTGAACGGAATAATGTCGCTTACGCGGTTTCATACTTCCACCGATAATTGTCCATCACGGAACCATCCTTCACCAAAACAGCCTTGGAACGACATGAGGAATTCATACGGTTCTTCAGACTAACCCGTTCAGTATAACCTTGGGAATTGCAAACACTTCCTTCTGTTTCCACTGCGCATATATCTCAGAGTTAGCCCAAGAGTTCTCTCTCCAAAACATTTAAGAGGCTAAAGCAGTAGGCTAAGTCGATCCGCCCTCCAGCTTACGACGACTTCTGTGGAATACTTCGGCTCAGTTGATGAAGCTGGCACCCAACTGACATTGCGTACTACGACAGCGTCATCCGCAGCCGGCTTGCGTTGATCAGTTCCGAACCAGCCTCCTTGTTTGCACACACTGCAGGCTAAATTGAGTTATGAAAAATGCAGAACAGTTAAAAAATCACCTTTCGACGGAACCCATAACATCGCATTCGGATGTTGAGCCGACTGCAGTTATTACGACAGCCCCATCATCGCACACACCCTTAGCACCAGGGCTGCGACTCCGTATTCCAAACATGAATTGGAAACACGCTGAACAATATACTTTCCTGAGGTAGTGTACTCGCCCGGCGCTGAAAAGTCATCAACATAAGGTCACATCGATGACCCGTGGTCTGAAAACCGTGAAGCTCTTGAGTTGGCACTCCTGGATCCTAAAGGGTGCATATAGACGGGTGTGTGCGATGGCTGGGCTGTAACAACGGCAGTGGGCTCAACACCTGAATGTAATGCCGTGGATTCCGTCAGAAGGTGACTTCTTCTAACTGTTCTGCATTTCTCATAACTCGATTTAGTTCACGAGGTGTACAAACAACTATCGGGGGAAATGTGAACTATGTAAGCGAAATTATTTCGTTCGAAAAGATTCCATATTTGGAAATACCCGTTTTACGCTGAAGGAAGCACTAAAAATTTTGCCATACTGGGTGTTCAAGAACAACATAACTTTCACAGCGTTCATGGTGGTCTGCCTTGGGGACAGATGAAATACAGTCAAATTATTATTTATCATCCGAAGACATGTCCGAGTAAGCCTGTTACATTATTTAATTCTATCGCTTTCAGCCGACCGCCGCAATAAACACGGGCGAATGGACAATCTACAGAGCTTTGAATGAAATAGCTCTTTACGAGCACTGGACGATCAATCATTCAAAACTTTTGTGGATCTTGCGATCCACTCACAAAGTATGGAATACCTTCGGTCCTTGGCTAAGAGGCACTTTCTTGGAACATCTGGATCAAACGACCGGCAGTTCGAGTCACACCTTCAGGAGGTCATTCGGCGAAATCGGAATCCTGGGAGCGTGGTTGGTAAACTGCAGTTCATTTTGTCCCATAAGAAAATGTGAATTATATAATATACGTCGACATTATTATATGAGTTTGTCATTCCGATTCATTTGACTTGCGTTGCAACTGATGGCTGCCCCGTCCAGTTGACTTAAGCCATGATCAACACCTAAGTATGCAGTATGTGTTCACACCAGTGGCTGCTGCGTCCAGCTGACTTAAGCCATGAACAACGGCTAAGTATGCCGCACGTATTCACCTTAATATTTGCTACGTCCAGTTGACTTAAACTATACCAAATTGCACCCCATGCCTAGACACTTATAACTGCTCCGTCCATTTGTCCTACCTTACGAGTTATGCCAAACCGTTTCCTATGCTGAAACATATAGGTGGACGAGTGAAGTCACTGGGGACGAAAACGTGGAGATAGAAGCTTGAATTATGTATTTGATACTTGTAGATAAATATGCATACTACCTCCGCCTTTTTCCAGCACAGAATGTAGTCTTCGATTTTACTGTGTTGTGGGTGTCCTGGATGATTGAAACCGTGTATCAGATGAAGTCTTCCTCATCTTGCCGTTCATCGCATCCGACATCTGCAAGAAAACTGTGTAAACATACGTGAAGGGACTCACTTTGTTCAATCATATCAACAGGATAATCGTTCCAGGTGATGTCGGTTCACGCTTCCCTCGGCCTGTGTGCAAGGGGTACACCGTCAGCGGACCGATTTAAGTCGACATCCGCTGTGGGTGGTTTGCGCGACCTACGTCCCATAATCACTGGAGAAGTGCAAAAAACGTCTGCAGTAGAGGGAACTGACGAAGATGAGGGTTAGAAACATGCACTTACCAGGCGACTTAGGTTGGAGCTTCCTGCCACAGAATGGACACTCGTTCACGTCTGCCATTAGAGTCTGCCATTAGAGAACTGTCCCTCTGTACTCAGTCACCGCAGTATACACATGGTAATGCTGTTTAAAACATCTTCACTCACCTCGGTTGCATACCGGTTGTAGCTGATCCCATGGGTAAGTCGTATAAGGGCAGACCAGCCTTAGCACGTTCCACCATCGTGGTGGCGAAGTCAATTATGTTGCTGAAGCAAGTCAGCGCCGTGTGGCTGTTGCAGTCATGTAGTTTTTCAAGTACATTATGCAGGGCTTAATAGCAACGGTTGCAATTGGCTGTGGCAAGCAGCCGAAGCTGCCGGCCTGACGACCGACGAACTGACAAGTTGTACCCTGACAGCCACCGCTCATCAGTGGGAACGCGACCTTTGTAAGTGGAAATTCAAACTACAAAATACCTTACCGAGGGGTAGACACTTTTCCGAAACACCGACAGAATGTGTATGCATGGCAGCCACATTGTACGGTGATATGTACACTCGCACGTGTCCTGTACGCTACCCACGACGATAGCGTCGCCATATTGTTGTACACGAAACTGTCATGTTCAGGGTGGTTACTAGAGAACCGCTTACCCTGCACTTGGATACTCTCACGAAAGGGAGTCGTCGAGTCCGTCCCTTTAGATGTTTTTGGTCAAGGTGACTTGCGAATGTGGCCATTCTGTGAAGAATGTTCTTCACGTACCGGTCAACCTCAACAACCCCACGGCGGTCGCATTCAAAGGTAGTTTGGATTCCATACTCCCGCAGCAGCCACTCGCTATGGACCCGTATTTTCTGAATGGCGACTGCTAGGAAGTCTCTTGGGTGCGATTTCTTCTTAAACCGTCCATTTGCGTTCTCCAGCCTATTATTCGTTCGGTTGCCAAGGTGGGCAACATCGCTTTCCACATGGATGGCCCACTTCAGCTTGAGGTACAGCCAATTACACAAATAATTCAGAAAGTTCCATTCCGCTCGGACGATGATGTACAAATCACGTTTGAACCTACGGTAAAGGGTGCAACTTATTCTTCCTTGTTGTCTACCGTAACCATTCGGTTGAAGAGGTAGTGACTGTGAAAAGAGTTTATCTTGTAACCAAAATGACGGACGAATTTTATCCGCTTACATGCTTACGTACGGCATCACGTACATGAATGTAACATGGCAGGATATTGCAGCCGAACACCACATGGGCTGCCCTCATTTGCGCAGCCATCTTATCCAGGACAAATGTTTCCACCGCAATGTGATCACCCATAATTTCACGAAAAATTTCGAGGGCTACGCAGTGAAGCATACTTCTCACCACGAACGTACCCGTGCATTACAGGTCGGCCGTGTCCCACACCGTCTGTTACGAGAAGTTGGTATAACTTGCAACTTCGAAAGTATGAGGAAATATACAATGACATACTCGTGCCTCTTGGTCTCGTGAGTGACATCCACATTCACACGTGGGAAACGTCGGAATAGTTCAAGCGGCGTCCGCTGGGCGAAGCAGATATGCCTATACCTGTTGACGTCATCCCTCAGAGTGCGCACCACACCTATAGCACTAATCATCGACAGCACCTCAACGAGGTTCTCTAACATATAGTGACCAATCTTACGTGACAGACTCCCTTGATATTGCAGGTTTTAACTTGCGGCGGATGCTTCCAACGTCAACAGTCGTGATAAACTTCCCGTAAACATCTGCTACATACGGCTTAATGTCAGCATTTGGTGTATTGTACTGGAACAGACTCCTGCGTTCGTTCAATTCACCGACGATGAGTCCACCATGCGTAGGATGGGACTCAGATAGCGGACGATTGCGAGGGTGGTTGTGCTCCAACTCAAAAAAGCCCACAACCAGACACGCATCTTGTTGGACCACATGAACTCGTGCTCTGCAACGTGTGTCGCAAGAACTTATTCCTTAAACTGACAACAGTTAACCCACTAGACACGTCGCACACCCCTGCAAACACTCCTACGTCTTGTGTACTTTGTACAACGATAATAAATCTGCGCGGTTATCAGGAAACCACGTCATCTTACCTTATCGTACTTCAAGGCAGTTTGCGACCTACGGCTCGTCCCACGAACATAAATAACGCCCACCTCGTCCATGTACCTCTGAAGACACTCGTGGAAGTGTGAGAAAGTGCAAAATTTGCGATCCTCAAACATCGCCTTGAAAGTCGCAATATAATCCACATAGTAATAACAAATGAACAACTGAAGATAGAATAACCAACCAATGACAACAATTAAAAATAAATTAAAGATAACCCCAGCTTCCTTGCTTCAACATTGCCGCAGGCAATCGATCACAACAACAGCTGTCATACCGCTTTTTGAAAAACAATTACGATAACGTCGTCTTCAATTAACGGTCAGTTAAAACAAGGAGATATGAGTCCATGACGCGGATTTTGATGACCTCAATTTCTGAACTCGGTACCAAGCTATTAAAACGAGTTTTCCCGGTAAAATAATTTTCCCGAGCATGAATGCTCAGGAACTCATGGTCTACGACCAGCATTCACTAAGACTTCATACGAGAAGGTCATTTGTAGAGTTAACCTCGGGTAATTCCGCTCTATGTTCAGTGAATTTGATCTGATGGAAGTTAAGTCGTCGGCGATTGAGCGCAAGGTTGATCGGTTGATAGTTGTTGATCCGGACAACTTCGCCGTTGAACGTTCCCATATCACGCTCATTGATCGATCCACTCCGGGGTCGAGGTAGGGCATCACAGACACTGGCCACCACGTCCAAGATGTGGATGTCTCGTCGCTTGCGGTCAGCTCACCAGATGTCACAACTGAATTTAGTTCAGAGTTTGTACTGAGCGATGCTCATGCTGATGATACCATTGAGAGTACTCCGAGCTCCGCTACCGTTAATGAGAATCCGATGATGAAATCGGTCGGCAGTGGTGAGTGCATTAACTTTGGGTACAATAAGCGGCGATCAGTTATCAATTAAGAGGAGCTTCTGGAAATTTTAACTCGCAAGATTAGCACAATATAACCAAAGGGTTTGTCCAAGGGAGTTGTGCCTGAGAACTTCAAAGCCTTGGTCGCTACTCCACAGTATGAGATGGCTACACTATTCCCCGCAGGGATACAGGAAGAGTGCAAGCCAAACGCACCTGACCTGCTCCCAGCGGGGATAGCCCCACAGCGCAGTAACGTGGAGCACAAAAAGTGTGCAATAGGTTCACCACGACGTGGGGACATTCACAAATTTTAGCCTCGTCGTTCAGAATGTCAGGGAGTTTATGGGAAACTTCCCAAGGATCACATGATGGCCAAGTTCAGCCGGTTCAAAGTTTGCTCAGAAAAGATTCCACCCTCAGGTTTTCCAGGCGTCACCGTTCACAAAATTACGCGCCTGAAAAAATTTCAGTGGACCTTCCAATCCCACGACCCAGGCTATTGAGAATAGTTCTGTCTATCACTTGCGCTTTGCTTCCAGTCTTAAAGAATCTTGTCTAAACGTTCACGAATATCTGCTTCCTGCTCATCGTCTCGAACGAAGTGAGATCTCTTAGACCTAAGGGCACGACGTGTGGCAGGTGATCACGGATCTAAGCTTGTGTGTGACTGGGTGGTTCGGTCACACTCCTCTTCCATCTTAAATCCGGCGTTATTGGGTCACGATATCGAAATCGTGATTCTAGCTTATTTCAGCTGAACTTCAGCAACTTTCGCAGTCTGAAGGACAATATGCGTGAAGTGTAGGCTGTAGTTGTTGACCGACCACCAGAAATCATCGTCGTTGCTGAAAAGCGGAGACCAGGTATAAACGGCTGCCAGCTACACTGTTCAGATGTCAGCGGATGATTTAACAACAGGGGGATGATGTTGCTATGTATATCAGACGTCATCTTGATATGATGAACATGGGGTTCGTTCAGTTCTGCTGATGCAACAGTACAAACCTTAACGCTATGCACGAATATGCATCCGAGAGGACTACTGACAGTAAGCGCTGTTAACGGAAGTCTCAACTCTATATCCCCCCATGTTTTGCAGTTGGTCCGTGGACACAAATTAAGCAGATGAGTGGTCCTACAAGACCTCATTGTGCAAAGATGGCAGTCCCCCTCCTCTCCAGCTGCTAATGGAAGTTTTGCAAGTGACCTGCTAGGTATCACTATTGAAAATTGCCACTGAAGCAGCTTGCTAGCCAACCAACAAGATTTATGGGGACAGGATCCACTGAACATCGGTTCCGGCCTTCTAGAAATCCACCGACATTTTTTGTGATTTGGTTCGCCAGCAGTCACTAGGTTCGAGCAGTCATGCCGTTGTGTTGATTCGGTGCCGTGTTACGGGGGCCAAGGGCGATGCTCAACTTCGTTCTGTTGGCAATCAGAAGGCGGATTCCCGTGCTACGGAGGCGGCCGCTGTTCGTCAGTCCAGTCAGGTCATGGACAAGGATACCACACAGACTGCCTGGCAGAAGCTATAGAGTTTATTTCTGTGCCTTACATTTCCCTCTCAACCGTTAGGCGGACTACTCAGAGGCCCCAAAAGATTGACCAAAAGTGTAGAAAGGTGGTTGAAAATCGGCGAAAGCCTAGATGGCGTATAGCGGTGCTTCATCTGCTACGACCTTCGAAGTTTACAGGGTAGTTCCAGGTGCTTGCAAGCAGTTTCTCAGAGCTGCCAGATTAAGTTTTGAAAGAGAGAGCTGGCACCGCTTTCGCCAATCCAAAAAGTTTCTTCGGGTAGGTGAAACGTCCTATGGGGCAAGGTAGCTTAGTACCTTTGTTCACAGATCTGGCCTGATATCCTGTTCACCCCGATTTCGATAATGAAGAACCGACATGTTGACACCTTCACGCAGAAACCTTCCGCTCTATCTATGCGACCGAAGACAAAAATTTAAAGGCACCACTTTTTATGGGATATGGAGACGTCTGAGGCAAAAACTTTGAAATGTTAGGGAAACGCACACCACAAAAGTCACTGGACTGGATGAACATGGTTCGAAACTACTTTTTGAAATTGCAGGGGTTCTACACAGTCAGCCTACTGTGGTTTTTCGGAAGTTCATTAAAAACGGATTCTTTCCCAGGGGTGGCGTGAAGCGGTAGTTTGTCCTTCATTTAAGAGGAGGAACAGGACGATATCTGCCAACTGTCGACCTGTCAGTCTGACGTGCACTGTGGTGAAACCCCTCAAAAGAAGTGTTCTAAACCCATCTGGTCCACTTTGGGCTCCTTACTCCAGCGTGATGTGGCCCCAGGTGTTTGCACTCATCTCTTTCGAACTGTCCTGCTGCGGAGGAGAGTTCGGCGGATTCAGTTGCTCAGGCCATGCGGTAGATTTAGTTTCCATTGTTTTTTGCAAGGTCTTTGGCTCTTCGGCGACTGTGAATGAAACTACAGTTCATCAAATTGTTTGTGATTACTGAATCGTTTGCTAACTAATCAAGTTCAAGTAATCTGGCGATCCACTAAACGTCTTTCGCAATATCCAACGGTAGAGAGGATAGTCTATCTTCGAAATGGCTGATAGGGAGGCACCCGTGGAAACCGAAGTTAACAAGGTACAAAATGAATAAGTACATAAGAACCTCCAATCTGTCACCTCGAACATGAAGTGATTTCAGAAATTGAGCAGACAATGTGCACATACAACAAAATCGATAAAAAGGCACTGCTCAGTAAGGGGGACAATAAAACGAAATTGAGCTCACGCAAATAAATGGTAATTGGTTGATCAGGAGCAGTGTTATTTCTTGCTTGTCAAAAATTGATAGGAATTATAAGTTGCTGAGGAGAAAACATACAGTGATATTGCACAATTGTGGCATTCAGAAATCTACTGCACTCGGAAGGAGTAACAGTAGGGGAAACTGTTGCAGTTGCTGGTGTAAGAATAAAGGTAACTAATGCAGTTTACTTAAAAAGGATGGCACACAACAGAGCTACGTTTAAGCGCTAGTCAAACGGTTTTTGCAATTTAAAAAATAATGGGCAATTGTGGCTTTCGCAGGAATTGGCCTAAAGGTCGTTCCAAAGGGAAAACGGACAATCTGGCACGGATCCTCATGTTTGAATAATTTTCTAAATATCAAAATTCCAGGCAAAGTACACAAAATTCGTCGACCGTAAATAGGCAATGTTAATACGAAAGTTGGAATACATCGAATAAGTGCCAAAAGTAATGGTTTGGTGGTGAAGAAAGTTTTCACCACTTTCGCGAAAACAACCCATTGCTGGCGTTACCCCCACTTTTCCAGCCTCGAGTGGGTTTATTGCAATGATCGAGATGAAATACATCATCTTCTAACCTGGAGATATTGTCGAAATAGAAATGTCAACCATACCGTATCGGCAACGCAGTTCAACAAGAATACTAATCTATCTGATAGTTAAATATATACGAAAAAGTTTCCCGCCCCTGCCTCTGATATTTATACTATTTCTTCTGGTTTGCACGATCTCTGGTAAATGCTGATCGACGAAACGTCGTTCTTGGAAATGGTTGAAAATGACACTAGGATATACCTGATTCCACCTTTAGTGTATATGGAACGACGTAAATAAAAGATTATTGCGCCCCACGCTATCACCGAGAACCCTTCGAAGTTAATTCTGTCCGTCCTACTGCCTCGTTTCCAACTCGACTGAGGTCGCGTGATGTTCACAAAAAACACTGTGCGGAAACTCATGGACTCAGACTGCCGGCTGATTACTGGGAGGTATATCATTCAGCCAGTCACTACCCGATGTGTAAAGCGCCAATTATCCATGGCGGTGCAGAAGAATATTTCAATCAACATGAAAATTAACGGAATCAAAGATGATGATTAACATGTGCTCCAAACGCTTCGAACATAAGTTCCTCACCGCTTCCCGCATGTGTTCCTTTTCCATCCTGCTAATGGTAAGTCATTCCAGGTAGCAGCCGCTGTGTGAACGCATACTGAATTCTTAGACTTTGTTCATAGCCTAGGTCAATTGGGCTGAGCAGCTACTCGTGTGAACGCACGCTGCATACTCAAACGTTTTTAATTTCTCAGGTCAACAGGACTTGGATAACGATTTAGTTCTCTAGGTAAATCAGGATCAGGAATGAAAGGTAATGAATCCAAGAAGATTATAGTATGTACAACCCTTATGTGCGATATAAGACGAGGAACAATTTGACCGGATTAAACATTAGTAGTCATACTGACAGCTGCCAGTAGAGCCTGCGGTTGGTCTAAACATTGACCGACAGACTTCAGGTTTGCTCATATCCGCAATGCGCTTGTAACATGTAATTGTTTAAATTGTAGGAGATTGCGAATAAAGGTGCCGCCGGACTGATTATAGAGTCCTAAACTATACTGCTAACTTGACGAGGTGGTCGGGCTTGTGCGCTGCTTTGATCCGACGGGTTACGCTGACTAGGTCCCCCGTCCGCCCGGGTGTAAACTTGTCAGAAGGGTAAAATTGGAGCAGTCAGACAAAAAGCATTTATACTCATAGAATTGCATGCCGCATTATCGATCTTGTAAGATTACCTTCGTAGCGAGGAGCGATTCTATGGGCATACAACAGGACTGTTCTTATAGTTGTAGTAGAGTGCATGCCCAGCATACAGGCGCAGCGACTAAGACATTATTGTGCGATCTTGCGCGCTGTTGCGCAGCGGTTCTGACATCACATCTAACTGCCCAGGCTAGGAAGGACTTCACCTTGAATCGCAATCCGATATTTTGAGTGGATTCGACACTAGTCTGATTTGTTCTACAACCAAGCGGTTTACCACCCTCACAGCAACCCGACTATTGGCAATATATCAGGGTTCATATCAGGTTCTTTGAATATATGTTGTGACCCCAGAGACTCCCACGGATTTGGAATCGATATGAATACGCGAATTTGATAAAGGTGAGTTAGAAGGTGGTTTCATAGACTTGCCTTATTGAAACGGGCGGAGTCAGGGTGGTCAAAAGTACCAAGAGCATTGGGCGAAAATCCGACAATAGCTGAGGATGGACATAATTTCTGATCGCGAATGCCAAACGACAGGCTCATGGTTTGATGTTTGCCAGCTGTGCCAGTTGGATGATGCTCAGACGGAGAATAGCGACTGTGCTGCTGTTTAAAAAATATTTAACGTTGAACTCCGTTATGATTTCAGGAGCCTTGGCATCGGGATCCTTGTAGCCGAGTTATATCTGAGCGGCCGGGTTCGAGACAATGCGAGTGATGCAACATCATTTCAGAAGCGACGTGGAAACGATTAGAAACTGAACACTGAAAGATTCCAGCGGATGCCCTAAATATCTTGCGAGTCCGGTTGGAAAGTTTTGCCCATTTTCAGAAGGTGGCACCCCACAAGTCGGAGGGAGGCTGAAGTGGTTTACATTTCCACATGATGCGAGACATCCTATCGCGTTGCAGGCTAAACATTTTGCAACCCGCCTACTTATCTCCGATAATCATGAAAAGAGTCGGACGTTCTGGAGCATCTCATGCACTATCGGAAATTTATCAATGATACTGGAACCTCGACAGCCCGGAAACTGTTGCGACATTGCGCAAGACGCAGGGCGGATTGCCAAACCATTTGGTCCGCATAAGGCTCACATTAGTGGGGATGGTCTTTTAGTCTTTCAGACGGTATTTAGTTCCGTGGTCGTAGATTACTTTGGTTATCTGTTCCTCAAGCATAAGCAAAAAACGGAAATGCAGTTTGGACGTACTTTCATTTCTCTCTTTAACAGCATTAGATTTCGAAGTAAAGCGAGTGATGGACACAGATCCCCTTTGTGTGCGTTCCACTGATTTGTTATCGGACGCAGTGCCCCGTCCGAAATATACAACGACAATGGATGAAGTTCTCGAGGAACCGAGATAGAGCTGAAGAACATTACTAAATCACTGAATCGGGACAAGGTAATTTGCTGATCCACGGAAGAAAATTAATGATGGATCTCAAATCCACCCTACGCCGGTCGTCGTGGTGGTGCAAGGGAGCGTCTAATTCGTTCGGTAAGCCAGATATTCCGCCTGCTCACGGGCTATGAGGTTAAAGATGATGAACTTCTGTAAACCACCATGGTAGAGGTAGGGAGAATACCAAACAGTCGGCTCTTGACTCTCAATCCGAGGCATCCAGATGACTTAGGGACCCCATGCCCGAACCAGTCAGTGGCTTCAACTGGCGATCGTTCTACGGAGACGAAGAAGCCTCACTTGTTGAACAGTTTCAGAAACCGCTGGCGACAAGCGCGCCACTTTTCGATGAACTCTAGAGAAGGTGGCTGAGACGTTATCCACCAGCATTATCGAACCGGTAGAGGTGGCGCGGAAAAACGAGACCCGAAGATAGGGGATCTAGTTTTAGTCAGTGATATTTGCACTTCCAGAGGGCTGTGGCCGAAGGGCACAGTAGAAGAAACGAAAAGAAGACGACTGCTTGATGAGAGGAATAATTATACGAACGAACAAGCGAGAATTTAGATAAGATGTCCGGCATGTTTTTTTCCTGACAGAAACTCCGAACGAAGAGAACACTGCCGGTTTTGCGACTGATGATAAATTCCAGTTTCACATTTACTTGTGCTCTATTACGCGTCCGGCGATTTGGGTTTTGGGCAGCCTGCCAGCAAATGGAACAACGTTTGACCACGTCCACAATTTGAGGATTCATGCCAGGCCACTGAGCACAGCTACTGCTGATCGCTTTCATTCGGCTAGTGCTTGAATGTCCCACATGGAACTGGCGGAGAACCAACGGACAAAGTGTGGCTGAAACCACGACACGATATCCAAACATTAGGCAGTATCCGAACAAGAAGAGAGACTCACGGCGTTCTTGCAGTTACTGAAAATCTTCTGTAAAATTCGTGGTAAGCCAACGACCTTGAGCACATTGGACAGCTTGGCGGGGGACTCAATCTTCCTGTGTGACTCGCTTAATGTCAGCTGAAATGACTGAAATGGCGGGGACAGCTCTGGGTACACGTGGGATGGTGTATGGCCAAGTAGACAAAGTGGCGGTCATCGCATTTTCTCCGACCGTTCGATGGTCCCTGGTGAGGCGAGAGGGAGCATCCGCCCGCCCAAAATCCTCTGTCTTCCGATGCTGGATTCGAAGGTCATGGCAGTGGAAGATGGTAGCCCAGTGTTTAGGTAGGCTGGCAGAATGCGCCGGTATGCCATTCTGTACGTTCTCCCAGCGAACGTTGAGTGACGCACGTATAAAAAACGACGCCAAATGTCAAAATCAAGTTAAGTCACTGGAAACCGTGGTACTACTGACATAAACAATATAATCAGTTACGAGGAACAAACCTCAATTCGTTTGCGTTCGCGGGATGTGGTAAAACGGTTGGCCGCAATAAGCCGTCAAGGGTCTAAAAGGCACGACGAGTAAAAGCACAGGCGACCGACAGGCAATGACGAACCGACGATATGCGATCGGATCGGTCCAATATGTGTCTAAGTAGCCGGCCTTCGGACAGACCGATTAGTCGGCGGCAGTTTCACGTCGGCCATAAAAGGGCCGTATTCACTGGGATGTGGAGGGTGAGACCGACAGACAACAATGGGTGTGTGGGCAGGTGGCTGAGGTTCATTGACTGAGGTTGGCTGGATGGAGAACTTGGTGCTTTTAGACGCGGGTTGTGAGAATAACAATAACAGGCGTCTAATCAGATGAGTTCACGAAGTAGAGTGCGACAGAGACAGTTGAGGGGAATTTTGACCAACAGAAATGTCTCACACCCTCTTTCAACCGAATATTGACAGCAGTGGCCTGTGGTAGGTAAGTAAACGGTCGACCATGAATCGGTTTGTGTAACCGTTTAACCGCGGACACCAATGACAGGGCCTCTTCTTCCACCTGGCCGTAGTTCCTCTCAGCAGCTGTAAGCGTTCTGAAGGCATGCAAAATTGCTTTTTCCAATCACCCAGGAAACATGGGAGACAACGGCGCCAACATCTTACTTAGAAGCATCGGTCGCCACAATGATTAGCAGTCTGGGGGTACAGAGAGTCTGGAGCAGGTTGGAAATGAGTGTTGATTTCAAATGAACGAATGCGGCTTTACAATCGGCAGACCAGTGCTAAGATGCGTCTTCCCCCAGCAGACAGTTTAGCAGGCCCCGGACGTTATGTAACGAGGATAGAAATGCTTGTGTTAGCTAATTAAACTGAAGTAGGAACGAAGTGAAGGGACATCTTTAGGTGGCGACATCTGTTGAATAGTCTGAATATTCTCAGGGTTGAGATGACCGCTTGTTGCATGGAAGATGAAACCGAAGTATTTGATGGATTGGAGAAAAATGGTATTCCTCCGGTGCCAAACCAAAGCTGCACTTTTGGATATGATCCAGGACAGCATTAATCCGAGTTTTGAACTTGTGCGGAGTGTCCGACACTCAGGCTGTCGTCCAAGCATACGGCCGCCTCGGAAAAACCAGTGAGAGGCGTAGAGATCACCTGCTGGAAAATCGCAGGAGCTGTCTTGGAACCAAATGGCAGTCTGGCACACTGAATTAACCCGGGGTGGATTTTAACAGTGACCAAATCACAGGATTTGGGCGCGATCTCGTTTGGTGGATAAGCGCCAGCGAGATCCGGTTTGGCGGAGCAAGTTCCGCCATTGTGGGTTACGTACAGATCAACTGGTATCAGAAGTGGATAGCAGTTCGGTTTCAAAGCAAAACGGAGCCCAATTGATAAATCAGCACAGATGTGGATCTAGCCATTGGCCTTTCTGACCACAAAAATTGGAGCAGCGCAAAACGAATAAGACACAGGAATAGGGACGCCCTGTTCCTCAAGACGTTCGAGCTCTGCGTCCACAGGTGCCAAATTTGCGTACGGCGTCGGTCTTTTAAGAAGGAAGACGGGGTGAACTCCTGGAGATAGGAGGACTGCTAATGTCCAAGAGCAGTGTTCCATACCTTCTGGAATCACTGGCGCGAACCGTTGGACGGCTTCAGATATTGCATTACGTCGCGTGGTAGTGGACCTCGCCTGGTTGCATACTGCTCGAATTAGAAAATCGGCCGGGCCAAGTTGTTCTAGCCAATCGAGCCAGAGCGAATTACGTTCCGAGCCGAAAACTTAGCAAGAACCGTTAATAATCGTGCCTCGGAATAGGACGCAGCACCAAAGTTGACCGGTCAATTCAAATCCTACCACAGACTCTGGCGGTGTGTTGAGACGTCTGTCCGATTGGAGGTCGACTTATTATTCTCCAGAGATTCTCCAGAGTGATTGCAATATTCGGGGGCAGTGTCCAACTGCCATCGAACTGGAAAGCTTTTTATTCTGACCGACACGAACCCCCTTTGATCAGAAAAGCTCACTTTGAAAGTAACCAACAGGCTCAGGGCCCTCTCAACCGGCCTGCGTCTGAGCCTCGATCTGGAATTTGAGTTGTACCGAGATTCTGAGGTAAAGAAACCACTACCATTGTGCCGGGATTGACAGAAGTCGTCCTTGTGTGTCAGTTGACCACACCGAGTGCAACGATGCCGTCTGAGAGTAAATTCACAATGAAAGTGCCAGGCGCCAAAATGCCTACAGAAGGATGGAGGTGAATTCTTGGCATACGAGTGCAGAGGACTCCGGCCAGGTTCTGCGGGAAGTGAACCAGGGCCGGAATGCCGTGAGAGATTTTGTGTTTGCATACCATACCATGCGTGAATGAGCCGGAACGTACTGCAGGTACAGCACCAGCGCCGCGTTGAACCATTGCAGTGTCGTGTATGGGGTTGATCAGGCGATAGCATTTAGTGGTGAGCATCTGAAGCGTCGTCGTGGGATCTTGCTCGACCTTGTTCAGAAAACGAGTACGGTTGCTTGCGTCGTTCGGAGAATGGAGACCGCAGACAAGCAGCAGACACTTGAATTGATTCCCGGCAAGCGAACCAAGCTTGACGCGCTGACACTCGCGATTACCCAAGCCGACATAAGTGACGTAGTCGTAGCCGTCGTCGTCATCGTCTGACTTGGCCCGTTTTAGACGCTCGTACCTTGTGTTGAACAGAAAAGACTGATCACCGGAGATGGACCGCAAAGATTTAACCGTTTTCTTGAAGGAGTTTTCGCGTGGATTCTCTGAACGGATGAAGTTGATATACTTCCCGTGCTCAACAATACCGCGATCGTGTGGAAGGAGACGAATCTTCCATGGTTTGTCCTGTGTACCGAAACTGACAATGAACGAGTCCTCGTACCGTCTAACCCAGCCATCAACCGCCAAGCCAGCCTGGATGTGGTGATTAAACTCTGTGATGCTGCTTGCGACGGCTACGACTGGTTGCCTCCCGCGGGCGTCGGCTGGCGGGGCCAAGGTTGACGTAGATAACCGGGCCGTGGGCATATCGATAAGCTTGAGCTGCTGCGCGAGAAGACGTTTCAAGTCAACGGATTCGTCAACCATCGTCAGAAATCACCAGACCCATTCGTCAATATGTCGTAACAGGATCTGCGGCTAAACAGCGCGTAAACAGACAACAGAATAACGCCCAGTGGAACAGCAAATAACGGAACGACGGTCAACGGTAATGAGCAATGGATTACGGAGTATACGCGACTTACTTACAACTCCCCAGTGGATAGGGAAATATTCTTTTATTTTAATTTGATTTGTTTAAATTTAAAAAGATGGGTTATATGGCGGTCTTCAAGGTGATGTTTGGTAGTCGTGAATTCCGCGTCTTCTCCCAGTTCCTGAATGCCTGAAGACTGTATGGACGAAGTGGGCTTTATTGACGGTCGCGGGGCGAGTTGTGAGTTTAAAGCGGTTCTGAAGTACGATGTAGTAGTGGCATTGTTCCCTGAAAACTATGCAAATTCATTACCTTTGTACGAAGCATGATAGGCGTAGGAATGTGTGCACGTATGTGCGACGTGTCCAGCGGGTTAAATGTTGTTAGTTTTAGAAATTCAGCTCTCGCGACACATGTTGCAGAGCACGATTTCATGTGAGCTTACCTGAATACGAGCCAAGGAAAGCGCGAATCAACATAGGTTGGAACGATTGTTTTCTTGATATGATTGAAAAAAGTGAGTTCTTCCACATAGGCGTACACAGTTTTCGTGCAGGTATCGGAGTTGATGATCATCTTGATTACGATTTTATGTGATACATGGCATTAGTTATCCGGAAGGACAAAGAACGTGTGAGAACCAACAGCCACATTCTGTGATGGAGAAAGATGGAGGTAGCACGTACCTTTTACAGCGGTCTTCAAATACATAATTCACGTTGATGTCCCTATGTTTTCGTTCTCATCGACTTCAGTCGTCCACCTACGTGTTTTCGTTCACGGTACTGTCTGGCTTAACTCGTAGGGTAGATGGTCATCCAGCAACGTGGTCAGTCCCTGTCGTTAGATAGTACCCGTATTTGCAATGCGCAAACTAACTTTGTGATTGTCGCGCGCAGCTAAAGTATACCACAATGCTAGCTTTCGACAAACTTTTTTTGACAGGTATTTTGCCTGAACTACGGTCAAGTAAAGCATACTTTCTATCTGAACCTACTGGGGTTTCCATACAAAGCAAACCCAACCCGAGTCATGCATACTTTTTGGCAGAGCTCATGATGGTATAACCTCTGTTGCTACCAAACAAGGGCCGTCGTTTAGTTTGGCTCTTGATGTCACAAAGCGAACGACAACGTCCTCAAGACGAGGGATTTCCAGTCGACAATCTGAATCTCCATGTGGTGCGGTAAGGTAAGAGAAACAAATGCTCTAACAATATTTACTAGACGGTTTACTAAGCACATCAATGTTGATAAACTCAGGACACCCTACAGATGCTACCGCCTGAAGAGATCAGGAAACACGATTCCGTAATAGCCGAACTAAGAGCTTCTCCAGGTTATTTCGTTGACTTTATTGCTAGCAGCAAGTAGGCAGGAGTTACTGCGTGTGTTGGAGCTACCATCACCGATTAGTTCACGTCTGCGTCGTACGGCCTTTGAGCTGTTCGAAACAAACTCCACGCAATCTACAAGCGTCAGTTCACGACCTTGCGGCTTAGTCTGTTTTGCTTTTCATCCACTTAACCTGTCACTTGGAAGACAGCCCCTGATAACCTGTTCTGCAATATTAAAAAATGCACATCGGCTCCATAGTCCGTCTGTTAGGTAACACTACTGCAATTTTCCAAACAAACGACTAACCACGACGGCCCTTTAACTACGTTTGGAACCTCCTGAGCTCGGTCGCTTGCCCCACTTGTCCGAAGTCTAGTAGCAGGGCAAGAATGTCTTTAAATTTCTTGAAATGTCTCTCACTTCCACTTGGCAAAATTGCACACTATCTTCACCAACAGCTCTTCCACACCATTCACAGGTCGTAATATGACGGTTTGGCTTGCGCAGAATGTCCAGTTTGCTCCATGAATCTACAATAATTCACTGTATTGCTGTTGAAGCAGGTCAACTCGACATCTGGCAAACCAGCCGAATCCAACAAGGGCGGGGCTTGACTTTGTCACAGAATCCCCTTGAGGAATTTCCGGCTCACAAAAGGCAAGACGCAAGATAGCAGAGATTTTGGCTCAATCAACGACAATCTGTGATTCTGTTCTGGTTCTAAATCGAGAGACGCACTTTTAGAATACTAAGCGCAGTCTGGCAATCACCACATTTAGTCAGCTTGCACTGAACTCTTCTACACTTCCAACTTCCGGGCTAGACGATGTAATTTATTTTATCAACGATAAGGACTGAGTGAGCATTAGCAATATTTTTACTACGGTCGTCTTCATTCGAAGGAAATTCTATGAAAAATAAACGAGAAACCGCTGCCACCAAGGTTCGGGACTAGTTTCTTTTCTGTTGTGTCCTTCTGAGCCTTTGAACGTCGCGGTATTTTCGACGTATTCGGCCGAAAAGTTCAGTAGCTAATTGCGTGTTCGAGCACCGACAATTTGAGCGCTGTTACCGCCCAACCGCCTTTTAGCAACGTGCAGACGAACAACGATCAATGAGTTTTTGAGAAGATTTAATCGCACCTTCCACGGTACAGTTGGCAAATCCACTATGCAAAGCAACCAGCTACATACTTCAATTGCGACAGTAAATAGCAGTGGTAAAATTATAGCATAAGCACACAAATTGACTGCTTGAAACCAGACGAACGTTACCAGCGACTTACACATCGTTACGCTGCAGGTCTCTTTGATAACGCTAACAACATGGGCGAAAAGATCACAGTGGGAAGTACTTCTGAGCAATGGAAGGAAATTAGCTAACGCCAAGCTCACCACTTAATACAACACGCATCAAACTACGCAAATTGAGAATTGTCCCCAAAATACTTGTTGGAAATTAAAAGACTGACTTCGGTAATCTCAGATGGTGCGTAGGGTTAGCGTTCTATCACTATTAACAAGGTTACTTCATATGTACCTATTACTTTTTGCAGCCTCGAAGGGATTTCTAATGCATATTGAAAATTATTGTCGTTACGGATAAGTTCGAGTGCGCGCTGAAGTGGACACCAGCCTTCGTTAGCCTTAAACTCGTAAAAAATCGGCACATAGATTACATGAGGGAGTAAAATCGAACAGCTCGCGACCAACGGCAGGTAATACACTTTTCGATTTGCGTTTTATAATCCAAATATACAAGTGTGCCCAGGGGATTCACAGAAAAACCCATACATACATACTGGATATCTTCTATTTTTGTTTATCCGAGTAGATACAACGTAACAGGTTGCAACCGATGAGCAAGAAGATATGCAGAACGAGGTATAAAGTGGTAGAGAAAATACATGTTCTGTTAGCTTATTTAATACTGGGTGGATGTAGCACAAAATACTACCATGCTGTTGGCAAAATTTTGATTTTCGATCGCATCAATCTTTCACACCTCCTACTTGACCATCGGCTAATGCTTGTCCGTGTTGTTTCTTTCCATAAGATTATCGTTGGAGTCCCTACCTCCGAAAGACGCTGTCTCTTGGTGCCTTCACAGTGAACAAAGTTGGTTTACGAGTATGACAGGCAATCGATGCCAGAACGTCTGACATGCCCGTTACACCGACTGATAAACCAAGATAGTCATTTTGAAACTCAGCTGTGAGCTTTTGAACAGTTTGCAATCAGACTAATTCTAGCGCGCACGTCCTCAACCATCCCCTCCACAACTGAGCGGCGCAGATATGTTGAACTGACTTGCTTATAATTTTTAAACCTCCTCGTGATTCTCTGGGAATCTGGGACACTTTGCCTTTTCATTACTCTGATAAACCGCTTCAGACACATGTGGACATCCACCTCAGTCAAAAACTAATAGGCGACACGTATGACAGTTGAAATACTAGTTAGTGACTATCACAACTGTTTATCCTTCCGATATTATTCTCAAAACGTTTGCAAAGTATCCAGCCATGAGTAGTTAGGATTTTGCTGGCGGGACGAAAATTTCGATAGATCGACTTTACTTTCTGTTTTGCAGATAGAAACAAAACGTCGACAAGGACGCAAATGATTTTTGCACGAGTTGTTTAATGCTCTCCTAATCTTGCATTCAAGAAGTTTGTGCAAATTCCTCGAGCCTTTCGATGACAAACTAGGAGTGTTAGACAGGTACTTTCAGAACTAAACGTGAGATCACTGGTAGAGTATAACGGAATACTTCCATCCGATTTTCACCAACGAGGTAAGCACCAAAATGAAAAAACACGGAGACAAAACGGGTAGGTTTTATGAATTGTTATCTACTCTAGTGACCAGCAATCGTGTGGCTTCTCTAAGGATCTCGGTTGCAACCGTGTTTTCCCGCTTATCTGTTCTGTACACATGATTCTATGTACGCTTGCAATAGAGGGCCTGATACGAACTCAGTGCCGCTTTCTTCAGTCATGCAACTAATGGCACGCAGTGGAAGCTTGCCATTTCCTAACGACTCATTTACTATTTCAATCTCCAAGGTCGTCCAACCGAACCTATTCGAGCGTTCTTTAGCGCACTCGAAGGTTCCACACAATTTTCGCCTGGCACGCTTTTGAGTGCCGCCGAGTGAGCCCTGGCCCATCTGGCGCTTCTTTTCTTCTTCCTCGTGGTTGCTGCCGTTGGTCCCAGACTGGGCTACAGCTAGCAACTTATCATACCTGCAAACTTTTCTGGAAATATGCGGTTTGTTTCCAAACATCACTGTCTTCTATAGTTCGATGCATGTTGGGATTACTTTTCGGTTGCTCTTCATGAAAGGCGTATTAAATTGTCGGTGGATGAGGGTCTAGCGCGTACCCACTCGTCCACTGCACTACCCCAGAAAATGGTGTGTACGGAGGAAGCACGCCAAGCATGGCAAGAGTTGTAGTTGAGCCCAAGAACGGAAGTAGCAAACTGACAAATTGAATAAAATGTCTTGCATTCAACCTTCCACTATGTGGCTGGCAAAAAGCCAGACATCACATGCTGAAAAGCCTCGGCTCAAAGGGATAGCGTCCACAAGAGCTTCCGAAATTCATGACAAGTTCCTGTGTTCCTAAAAAGTGCGCAGCAAAACTGGCACCAAAGTCTACTCAGACATACCACGGGTAGAGCGCCAGAGACGCAAGCTGGCAAAGAAAGACCTCTCGGTGGTTGATATGACCCGAAATATCATCATATGAGGCGTCCCTAATTATGAGACGTGTACTTATGGGCCTGACAACAATTGGTGGAAGTTTGCTGCCTATGCACTTGAGGTGAATGACGATAAACTTCAGCTTGTCCACCGCGCCGAGCTCCTTACTCCCGCAATTGACGAAGCCCGTCCAAACTTGTCAAGGGCTTCCGCAACTTAGCAACATACGGCACTTCGTGGTCTGCAGCAGTCTCGTCGTGGACGCCGTCTTATTCCAGCCGGAATATTGGTTCATGCTGGTCGTTCCAAAGAAGAGGAGGTGGTGAAGTGCGACCATCAACTTCGGTCCGTGATACCTTCAGAGGATTTTGTGCCTCACAAACTTTTGTTTCAGCCGACTGTAGTACAGTCAGCTTCAGCTCTTCTGTCAGCTACCTGAAGGAGCAATCTGCTGCACAGCGCAAAGCTATTACTGATCCCTCTGCAGCAACCACTTTCAAGTGCATCCGTAATAAAGCCCTCAGTCTGTATGACATATTAAACTGGCAAGACTCACCATGTTAATCCTGAACTGAATGTTATTTGTAGAGCTGTATGGTGCTCAGTTCTCTCAACTGGCTCGGATCGTCGGTTGATGGGGCCTACTTACTGATTTCTTTCTTCGATTTTAATTTGGAGATGGCCTACTTCTGGATGGAGTGAGGACCTTGAACTCCCTATGATTGCCCAATATCCTCCGGAAATAAACATTCCTTTCTTTCCATAGAGAGGATCTGTGGACTGCATGCGGTTGCCCCTCTTCAGTAGTGCTGCTGCGTTAGATAGCACCGAACACATATCGAGCTTCACGTGCCGATTGAACCGCCAGAAGCCCATGCGTCTGAGCTACATTCTTATCGACGAGGATTTAGTGGTCGCTCTACTTGACCTAGGCGTTTGTGTTATCGTTTTGTTTCGTTTCGTCCACAGCACCCACCCCATCAGAATGGTTAACAGGATTTGTAGAAAGTGTCCTAAAGTGAATGTTGGCCTGCTGCATAATCATTAAGCGTCCCCAACACGGAACGATTACCGCTTACCCTGTGGCTATCAACGAATGTACATCGTTGGTGGTTCAGAACGGCAACAAACAGCCATGTCAGCCACGCCGTCGCATCCTAGCGTTAGTGTTGCAAGAACGACGCGCGTGAATGAGCTGTCGGTTATCCGAACTGCGGAAAAGCCGAGAATACGGCACTAATTTTGGACTGTTGTGTCCCATTTGTACATTAAGATCGACTTGACTAAAACAGGCGGCTTAATAAACACCTCTTTGCCAGTCCGCAGAACCCCTCTGGGTTAGCATTGACGGTACGCAATTTTAAAGTGGAGGCGCCCCCACTCCTCGATTTCATAGGCCCCACACACTCTGGTGCGAAATCCGCCAACGTTCTCGCAAGGTTTTGTAACGGTAACTTTGCTCGCAACTTGTCCGCCCACAGGCTTCTATTTCCGTCAAATTCAAACAAACGAGCGTCGTGGTAACACCTTATTCTGCTGTCTTCAGTGAGCTTCGGCGCCCTGAAACTTCTCTCCTGCATTTGATGAAGATCATTTGAAAATGTTTTGCGACGCGACCGAGCAGACTGTCAACCCCCTTAATTTAATGTTAACTCCATTGTTAAAACAGCGGCATACGAAATTTGAAAACTGGAGAACTTGAGCCCTGTATTCGGAAATGGTGGACGAAGACTTCCCAATCATTATCGCACGACAGTCTTACTCTCAAGTGCACCTATATTATAAGAAGCACAAATGTACAAGTTATCTGTTGACTACCTTTCTTTTCGCAGCTTCTTACGCAACGCACAGGTGAACTTTTGTGCCAGACGATCGTGCGCCACGAACATTCTGTTGTCATTGAAGAGTGGGTAAATGCTGTTTATCAAGTTATATTGGTAGATAACCACCCAGGTTTTGTCACACGGTCTTATTTGGTGAACTGCAGCACTGCAGACTGCGAAGCAATAACTTTTGGGTGCCTGGAGTCTTGCTGCGGCATGAACTATACGGTTTCTGTTCGCCAAGCGAGTTATGGCGAAGGTTCCCTGGGCTTTATCCCTGGCCCACTTTCATTCCTCACATCCGTATTTTCATCTCATGCTTTTTGTTGTTTTTCGCAAGTGGTGTTACGAAGTTGCGTGGCGTTAGCACTTTCGACAATTTGGCGATCCTCCGGAATGACGTCAACATACTGCGTGACCGGCCCTATTTGAGTACAATCGTTTTGAAAGCCGGGATTTGTAGGGTTATTAGCATCTACCATTCGACAATCACTGTCTACTACCTTGACGTCTTATCTCTCCGAGCAGTCCTCACTGATGTGTCCCAAAACGTTGGCCTCTCCTACTCCCTCGAAACTTGCCCAACTTCGCGACGAATGTCAAAATGTCCAATTATGTACTGATGCTAGGCAAGACGATTCGTTTGATATTCATTGACTCAAACTAGCATAAAAGGGCTTCATCCGTCTGCACCTTGATGATTAGACTGTGGCTTGGCCACCGTTTTTTCAGTAGGGCATGATACTTCTGGGAGAAGTGTGATGAGGTGCCACTAAGACCGTTCGGTGCCCCAAGCTGGGCCTTATGAAGTTAGTCTGTCAATCAGGAATCCATAAATTCTATCATCACCTCCGTATACGTTGCGACCATACTTGTTTAACGCTAGCTAGGTTACAGTTAAGGCTGTCACTTCTACACTTTTTGTATCAAATCTTTGTGTGTGCCTAAACGTTCGTTTGAACGAGTCGGTAGACCGAAAAGTACCCCTCCTGCTTGAACGTGCTGTAGCGTTCAGTCAAAACCAGTAAGTATGCAGGGGTTGAATATGAATTGCTTAACAGACAATGCTTGTTTGTTGTGGAAGCCGTTTTTGTTTCCGGTTGTGTAAGTCGTATGCCTGTCTTACTGGGCCTTCAGGTCTTGCTTGTTTGTGTTGTTTACTTCTACAGGGCTTGTTGAAACCCTGACTTCCGAGGAACAGTGTCCTTCGAGGTCTCCAGGTCGCTCTGAAGTTGGTTCGCAAGTGTGACTAACAGCCAGAGTGTGCACGGCGGGCTTGCATTTTACAGTGCGACTCACGCTACACGTTCCTCTGTATTTTCTCCAGTGTAATCGTTTCGCTCTGTTATTCGTTCGTTCTAAAATTGACGTCACGTTTCGACAATATTCTTCCTGTGATTAATGATCACGTTACCCGATCGTCTCCATGGGAGACACGGCTACTGTCTGTTAACTTCAGTCGATAACCTCGCGATCAGGACTTCCTAGACAGGTCGAGTTCTCCTATCTCATTAAAACGACTAGGAGATATTTTCGATTACCGATGAGTAGTCGGGGGTTCGGTTAATTTCAAGTTGAACATCACCCACAATTGACCGCAGCTGTCGCATTCCCATAGACTTTCCAGTCAGCCCCTTTCGAAAAGAAGCAGTAGAATCGAGTTTCGCTCTCATTAGAGCTCGTCAGTAGTGCGTGTCTTTGCCACTGCCAAGACTAGAACTCCGGTCGTGCTTAATATGAAGTCATTGGAGCAGTGATAAACTCGGTTGTCTCATGAAAGTGTGACCAGAAATACTGAATCTCCAAAATCCGTGCTTTTGGCTTTCATTACCAATCCATTGATTCAATGAAACTCACATTGGAAAGCAAGTGATAATTATGTACAGTTCCGTGTCACTACTTGAGGACATCACTTCTTATAGTCGTTGAGCAGTTGAATATTCGGACTACTCTGCCAATGCAAACGTGCCCATAGGAACACTTCGAAGCGGAACCCACGAGGATTGTTGTCACTCACTCACTAACCTATCTCGGTTCAACAACCGTTCGCTGAATGGTGATCAACATAATAATAAATGTCGGGAAAATATTGGGGATACTGTCCTCCATTTAGTAATGATGAACGTCAAACAAACTGCATCCAAAAAAATGTCAGCAAATGACAGCGTTACAAACTGAATGTTTGTTTAACTTGGCTAATTGGTTGTAAGAGCGCTATTCAAGCGAATCGGAGGTTTGGGTAGCCCGAAATGGAGCCGATTTATGCGCCATTTTTTGGCCTTATGGGATGTAGTGCTGCAATAGTTTTGTGTTGTGAGTAATTGTCTTACATGTATTATTATTATTACAGCTTTGGGGGCAGGCTATGGAACGGCGAAGTCGGGAACGAGCATTGCTGGCATGGCAGCTAACCGCCCAGATCTTGTGATGAAATCTTTAATTCCGGTCGTGATGGCTGGCATAATCGCAATTTATGGTCTTGTAGTCTCTGTACTCATTTCCCAACGCATTGATGATCGCTATACTCTTCATTCGTATGTCCCCAGTATCAACTTATTGCCACAGTTCTCTTTATGATTTAGGCGCCGGGCTGAGTGTTGGAATCAGTGGGCTCGCTGCTGGCTACGCAATCGGCATTGTTGGTGATGAAGGTGTTCGCTGCACCTCTAAACAGCCTCGGGTTTTTGTTGGAATGGTGCTGATTTTGATATTCGCTGAAGTGCTTGGCTTATACGGCTTAATTGTCGCTCTTATGCTTTCTACAAAGTGATGGTGACATCAAGAAGAAAAATTCAGATTGCATAATATGTTCAACGTCGTGTCCCAATGATGTTTTAACCTGTTGTGATGTCCATTGATTCCATACTTCAACAATATCAAGCGAAGTTTTCTCCTAAGTTTCTCGTAGTATTTCCTCTTATTATTTATTAAGGTACCTCTTGGTTATCTTATACTTTTGAACCTTTTCAAAGCCTACGTTCCACTGAACGAATTTTTGACATTTCGGAAATGAATGTACGAAACACTTGATAACACAAACTGAAGCTTATGCCGTGCAGTACTGAAATTGATACAGTGGTAGATTGTATTATAAACCGAATTGCGAACGGCTTTTGTTGTGTTTACTGCCATTTTTTATGGTGGTAATTGGAGACATGAGAAGAGAATTATATTTTTGAGTGTAAACCTATTCCCTAAGCAGTGCCGCCGGGATGTGTGGAACACGAATTTGCATAAAACAGAAGTTAACACAGATATTAAGATCAAACACTTCCGGCTCTCATTGTGTCGATGTCCGTTTGGCTTCCACTCCACCTCATAGTTTACACAAAGTAGATTACAATTACTAGTGTTTCGCGGCTGGGCACTAGTGTTCCATTTAGGCGGATCCTTCGGTGCATCCCCATTTGACGTACTTCGTTCGTATTGAGTTGTGCGGTTGTTGCACAGCTGGCTCAGTTGTCACTCTTAAAGCTTGAAGTAGAGTACTTTCAACGAGGTCACATTTTGAGACAGCAAGGAGGCGAATATAGTTGATTTTTCGTGCTCAATTTGCATGACGCTTGCTGTCAGTTTAGGTGGATGTGCACGCGGCGCAGCTGATCTGTTGACCTTAAACAGGTGTATAGATGAAGTGTTCTTGTCTTTATTTACTTTTATTGGGATTTGCCTGCCCGTATCAACCATAGGTGTACTGTTGTTGCTGCTGTTGACATTTTCTCACCCCGTTGAATAGTACGCCAATTACGTTGAATGGCGACTAAAGTCGTAGGACTATTTTATAGGGCTTGTAGCCGTTCTTATGTTCATTGGGTCAGCTCCTTAAAATGCTTGGCAGAAAGTGAGTAGTATAGAACCACCGGTAAAGCAGTGCGAGCGGATATCTGCTCCTGTAAGGCTAGTCGTATTGTTCTAGTAATTTCACCATACACAAATCATAAGATTAATTATTCGCGTTGCTAGGCATGCATCAAGTCGGGGTGGTACGCCGTTGGCCACATGCTACACTTACGTTGTCGGTGTTAAGTCCTTTTAATCAATTTGATTTTCAATGTTTGTACGTTGAAAACCGACCAGCGGTCACGGTTAATCCGAATTTGCTCTTGGAGTTTATTGGAACACGGTGGTAATAGCGACCCAAACGGCGAAAGTCACATGTCTTGAAAGTAGTCAGAAGGGTTGTACAGGTATACAGTAACTAGTCTGAAAGACATGGCAGTTACACAAAAAATAACCAATGGTGAGGACTAATTACACCTCAGAAAAGCAAGTCTGTCTGCCTCTGATTCGTCCTACCTATACTGGTAGCTTGGTGAGGTGGTCCGGCTTGTGTACTGTTTAGATCTGGCGGGTTATGCTGACTTGGACTCCGGTCCTTCCAGATGCAACCTTGTCAGACAGGCCAAACGGGAGCAGTCACACGAAAAGCAGTTACACTCGTAGGAGTGTACGTCGCACTACTGACCTTGTAGGGGGTGTTTAGGTAATGAGACACGATCCTATGGGTATACAGCAGAACTATTTTCATAGTTGCGGCATTGCTGTCTTCCGTATTAGGACAAAGGGGGTTAGCAAAGGTACCCTCAAACAGTGAGCTCTCCAATCGCCCAACGGTTGACTATGACCGCCGGTGTATTATCCAATAAGGTAGAAAAACATTTGTTATCTCTCAAAAGCCTGATGTAGCTTCGAGTACATCCACTGCGCGCAGCAATGCTCAGAATCAGACTTCAATGTCTTATTCACTGCGCCCTCGGGCTAGGCAAGCCCATCACTGCCAAGTGAGTCAGACTCTTGAGTCATTGGCTCCGGGTGGGGTCCCCCAAGAAAACCCTGTATCCTGTTGTCTCGTAGGTGAGACTCTTGAGTCAGAGACTCAGGGTATAAACGACCGGGAAATTATCGTTCTCTTGACAGTGATATTAGTAACCGATCTCGACTTTCTCCTACTGGTTTACCCTTTATTTATTCTGCCTTCCATGTGCCTTCGGGCGATAATTGTTTTCTGAGGCCAAGACAACTGGTAAACATTAGCACCTTCAATGTCCGCACTCTCCGACAAGTCGGTCAGCAAACTGCTCTGGCTAGTACTCCCTCAAGTCTAGATACTGATGTGTGCTGCGTGTCGGAGACGCG